>JAQIWN010000472.1:0-32644 GCA_034699025.1 Entomobrya cf. arborea Gr-Col-00668 | reverse complement strand
GTTATCTAAAAACGACCCCAAACAAACTTTTTATTTTTTCGAATATTTAACAAAATCCTCCGTAGTTGGAGTGTTAAAACCGTAATAATAGATTTTATTGCACATAATTCTATTGTTCGCAGTGTAAAAAGAATGGTTAACTGTAAATCTCCTTTTCCGTTGAGACAATCAAGGGCTAAATAATTTCCGCATGTCAAATTATACATGATATACAAGAAATGATTGTTTTATGTTTTTACCGTAAATGTAGGTATTTATTAGAAGGTATGTTTAAATACATGAGTGGATATATCATTTTAAAGCCTTAGAGCGAATGAATTTTTCGAACCCATCATCAAAGAAATCTCTGTGTTCGCGTTTTTATTCTCACTAGAAACAGCTGAAATATGATAGTGTCAATGTGTAAAAATAAATGTGTATTTTTCTTTCTAATTCCACAGGTCGGAGCCAATGGAAGCGTGTTGGTGAATGAAAATAGTTCCGCTGTCATTTCTCAAACTTCTTTGCACATTATTAATCCTCACATTCCACCTACTGACATTGTGTACACGCTCACCAAACCACCGAGACATGGCTACTTGGCCATTGACCCTTCTAATTCTCACGGTACGTTTTCATCATCATATATTAAAGTAGAATGTTTTCAGAATAGAGACGCTCATAACAACAGTAGCCAAAAGTGAGCCGAAATTTAGAATAAAAAAACTGATGTAAAAAATGCTTAGGTAAGGTTAGAAATATAATATGCATGCATTATTTTTAATCTTCGTGTGTGTCTGTGTGCTTTATACATTACGGAAATTTTGTATTTTCAACTGTTTTCCTTTATTTATGTGGCCTATTATTATTAGCAGTCTACACTTTGGGGCAAACTTTGGTTTTCCTGGAATTCTCATTTGGCACGAAAATGAGAAATAATAGTAAAAACAAACAAGCAAGTAAATAGTTGTAGCTTCATTTTGAATTATTCACAGGAAAATGCACACCACTCTGCTGGAATTGGAATAAATTCTTGCTGTTTTTCATTACCATCATTCCCGGAATATGCATTGTTTAATTTGTGTACATATTCATATAACATGAAATTATTTAGACCGCAGAATAAGTTGAATTCAGAGAACGTTAAGTGTGTGCTTGAGCATACATACCATGTCCAAAGATTTTACTGCGTGTGCGATGTGCAATGCCGTGTGTTTCATCAAATTTTCATTCCTGATCTTCACCACCCCGTAGAATTCCTCGTTCTATTGTCTAAGCACACGCTTTACGATGACGAAAAGAATGATAAATGCTAGTTTTTATGAATATTTGCTTAACCTTCACCTTCTTCACGCCATTAGTGAGTTGGAACTTGTATACACAAAGAGAGAGCAAATTTCCATAAATCCCACTCACCTTGTCAGCCAATAAAGAATATGAAAATTTGTTCTTTGTTTGGAAGCACTGTTATTTGTTGGTTTTGCAATGCTTACTCGAGTTGTAATAATAAGTTTTTCACTGAATACTAAACTGTAGACAAGAGGACAACGCAAATACAAACAGGAATGATATTTTCATTTTGATGGAAAGGATTCTTGTACCTGTGTTTTTCATTATGTTGGAATGTTGGAAATCATGTTCTTTGCTGCATCCTCGTCTTAGATTTAGTGCTTCTGTCAAAATTGTAGAAAGTTGTGATAAGCTAATGAGTTTTTTGAGCTTCCCGTGTCTTCATATATGGAATTATGCACTATACACATAATAGTTTAGCTGTAAGTTGTAGACAACAGGAAGAATATGACAGAATATGACATCGTATAAAAAAACCATTTTTTAACCAAACTAACAACTTGAAGTGCAAGGGAACGAGAAAAGGAGTGATAAAATTGCATACAGTAAGTGCCGAAGGCTTATAGCCTTCGTTTGCATCGTCTCGCCAATGTAGCATAGTATCTCAATAATAAATGCAAGAATGACAAGAGAAATGAGGCTGCTGGATGATACGATGAGGATGCTGCTAATAAGAGTCACTAATTACGTACTTGTACAATAACTTGTGTACTAGATTCTATATACATGCATCATATGATTATATGAAAACAGCAGACTCAAGGGAGGTAATAAACTGGTGTAAGACAGGGATGCGGGAAGTAGGTGCATAAATAGATCAGATAAAGATATTTTATAGTAGACTTAAAAGCATAGATTTTTCTTAAACTTAGAATGAAGGTGAAGGTATACAGAATTATTGTGATTGTTCGTCAAGTCATTACATAAAAACGCAGCGATCCATAGCTGAGAATTAGCTTCGATAAATTATAAGTAAACTTTATACATATTCAGCTACATATATAGGTATTCACGGCCGATTTACTTTGTTACCGCTGCATTTCCCAGGATAAGGATAGTTAGATTATATAAAATACAAATCCAACAACATTATCAAGTTACTTGTTCGCACACAAATGGTATTACAATATATCCATCATAGACTTCTTATTTTATATACCTACCTAACTATAATATGTGTGTTTATGCAGCTCATAATATATTAGTATAGTTTGCATAGGTGTGTAGGAGTAATTCAACTTGTGTTTGTTCAAGGAAAAGTTACACAGTGAGAAATGTTGTAAAATTGTAGTAGACACGAGACACACAGCGCTTTGTCGTAACTTTCACCCTCTCTCTCTCTTTCTATGGGTGGAAAAACTAATTAACGCAACTGTTGACTGCTTACTATCATCACGGATCGTTTAGAAAGCTTCTAGTACTCCCATTTCGACTACTCCTCCACCACAGAATACGCTGATAAAAATCTTTCCTCTGTAAAATATATACTTATCTTGCTTGTAGGCATTTTTAGAAAAAAGGCATATGATGTTGATGATGATGGGAATGAAGCGTAATAATCGTGTATAAACTTAAGTAAGAAAACTTTTTTGCTCTTATAGTGTGTTATGTACATAAAACCTTGCGTAATATCTGTGAAATCTGGAATTTTAAACGTGCGTACACTCAACATTTTACTTTTCACCTTGTTTAAGTTCTAACTAGTCTTCCTTGTCTTCACGTTCTTTCATTCATTCGTTATATATCCATCTGCCTATTTTATCAGTTGGACTTTTTTTCTCTTGTATTTTCCTATTCAACGTGTAAATATACACATTAGACATTTAAAGAGGCATAAAGCATGCTACTACAACACACGAGGTAACTGCTCACGTGGGGATTTTCATTACCATACTTTGTCTATTCTTTTTTTCATCCTGCTGCGTTTCCCGTAAAACCGTTACGGCTTGGTTGCATCAACTCTTTCTTTTTTATTTGGAGGAAAGCTTGGCATACTTGGTTTTGGTGGATATTGTGAAACTACACAGCATAGAGGATACAATATACTATACGAGAAAACACTTTTTCTCAAGTAGACAGTAATAGGAGCGCGGTGGAAAATTAAATTATGAAATCCCGGAGAAAGCATTTATAAAGTTAGTTTTGAAAAATTGAGGAGCCTTTTGTATTCAATTTTTGGAACATTTTTTTATCTGAGTCTTCAGCATCATGAGTTGTGGTAGTGGTGAGAGGAAAAAGTCATGATGCGTATACCAAGTAGTAGTAGTGGTGGTGAGTAAAAGTTATTAGGTACTTATTCTATCCTTTTTCAAAGTTAGCACCAGTAGTCCTTTCAATTGGTTCTCTGTTTCCTTTCAATAGATACATAGACATGTGCATTATCTCTTTTTTAAAGTGTTTAAATTTTAAATGAATACCCACTACTGCTGTTTGTATTCTATATTCAATCTCAATTCAAAAGCCAAATACTGTAAATAAGTAGAAACAAGTTATGTTTACGTTCTGCCGCAGAATTGTGGCTTTACTATCTCTATGCTGCAGACCAAACAGCATATAAAACGTTGTATGCATTGCGATACTAGTCTAAGTGATGGGATAATAATTTTAAGGACAACTCATAGCTATCGTATTATTTGCTTTGTGGTTACCATTATTATCATCATAATGGTAAACTGACCTGAAAGCAAACGCTTGATGTTTGGTGACTTTGAGTCGGTTAAGTTTTCACATAAACTTATATAGATTTCATAAAAGTGTTTATCGTACACTTACTTTGATAAGTTTTACTTTGCTTTATTATGTCGTAAATGAAAAATGTCTCGTAAATGAAATAATACGCTCTATCAACGTATATTACTGATTTTATTTCATTTAATATGTAGTCATGTAGCAAAGATAGTTTCAACAGAATCAAATTCAGCAGTGTAAATTATATTTTTGTCAACCATTTTCTTGATATTTTCAGAGGAAACTGACGATTACGTAAGCATGTGGGACCAGACTGTAATTAACGATGGAAGGCTTCGTTATGTGCAATCAGAGCCTAATAAAACCCACGATACTATGCATTTCGTTGTGACAAATGGAGTTCAAACTCTGCGTGATTTGAGGCTAGACTTTGTCGTCATCCCGGCAACACTGATATTGGCCTCGACTACTGTGCTTGTCAACGAAGGTAAGAGTGATTATTAAATGTATACATTGTTCATTGTATTTGATGTTTAGATTTTAATCGATCAAAGGAGTTTATATGAATGAACAATTCATATAAAATAATACTACTGAAGATACACTACCACTAGCTACCACTACCACCGGCTTTGCAATCACCAAAATCATTTATTACGTCATGAGCTTGTTCAAATGTAAAAAAACTCCCCTAAGTTTAAATTGCATAATCTAGCTGCTCACAATCACAATGATTTAGCTACATGTCTTCACTCTTACTTCTGTAAGACGCAGTACAACGATTACGATATATCAGCTGCGCAACGGAAAAAGAAAGCCTTTCTTGGGTTTTCGTTTTACTTCTGTTTGAATGTGATGAACACACAAAATACAGAGCTATTCATTACTCCATAGTAAGCTGAATACATACATACATACATAATATGTACAATACGATTGTCATTACAACAATTTTGCAATAGTTGACACTGTACCTATTGACTATATCTGTATTGATATAAAATGGCCCCGATCACTCTCTACTTTATCTCCTGGAAAGTACTTTGAGATGCTATTGTGCAAGGTCCTCGTGCAATCTTTAGAAAAGTCAACTTACCATAAAACTCTCACAGAGCCAAGTACAGCAGATTGGTGAACTTTTCTCCAGAAAGAGGAGTATAAGGGCAATTATGTGAATGGAAAGAAAATACTTGAAAGTCGAAAAAAGATCAAGCTAACTCGTTTCTCAAGTAGTAAGTTTCAATAATGCTAATACTTGCGAGTGCAGTACACTACCACATGATAAAGGAAATAAGCTCTTTTTTCCAATATGTTGTTATTGGGCTTAGCATGAACGTTGTAGTAACAAGAAAAACTAGTTTTAGTACTCATCATTCTTGTAGTAAGGTTTGGTACGACGAGTAGTTGTAGTAATACAACTTGTAATACTAAAAGTACTAATAATAATGCCATTGACAAAGAGATAGTCAATCCTGAGAGGATTTATTCAAAGGATTCAAATTGCACTTTGTACTTTTTTAACAACAAGTAGATGTAATACTTTTATCATCCAGCATCCTCGCAATAATTCTCATGCAATTATTTTTCGTTTCTGCTTTCCCCCAGAAATAAGAGACGTTAGCTAACTGAACTGGCAAAGTCAATCCGTTATTAAAAATATGCAAGTAAATAAATATCATGTTAATGTCAAATGTACTATTAAATGAATTTCAAAACCATAAGTCGGTATTGACGTAAACAATTTTTTATGCACACATATCATTATAAAACTAGGAAATGGAAAATAACGACGGCTGTATATTGTGTGAAATCCTATTTTTACTCATTTTTATCCCCACTTAGCTGAAAAGGAAAGAAAATGACATACGCGTTTCTATAATTGTTGATTTAAGAATAACACTTGTCCATTTCTGTATTCATTCGAATCATGAAAAGCACAAAAATATTTTCTTTGTCATATTTACATTTCATTGTCACAAAATTATTTCGACGCATTGTATTGTTACCTCACCCATGACCTAATTTCTTTTTGGTGAAAGCATTGTCCTCTGAAGATAAATATTTTGAACTACTATCAGCTAGTTAATATGTATAAACAGGTTACTTATGTATAATAATAGTAAGATAACCATTCACATATGTTATTCCACTACTACTCTATTTTCTGCGGTTGTCATCCTTTTCCGCTCTAGTCTTTTTGGTCTTTACCAGATTCTCCCTTGGGTTGTTTTCTCCTTGAGAAAAAGGGAATTTCTTTAACCACAAAACTAATAACAAAATACATGTTTATATAATATCTACGCATTCACAAGTTACAAAGAGAGGAATAAATTCTTTCTTTGCTGTTTTTGTAATTTGTACAAAAAAATCTGTTACTATTTTGGTTTTCTACAGTCGCAGTAGCTGGGCTGGTTGAAAGTTGATACATTTAGTACACAGTAGAGTACTCTAAATCTTTTGGGTACATTTTTGTCGAATTGTTGGAGTCAAACAAGCAAAAAGGGTTGAGATGAGAGAGATTTTCTTTTGTGTAGAGTATGTTTTTAGTTAGATTTTGCTGATGGTTGGATGTCATCATATGGGAGTTGTCCATGTGGTCATTCCACTTTAATGTTATTTCAGTCCAATTCCTAAAGCCAATATGAATGTGTGTGTGTGTATATTATTAGCAGTAAAAAACTGTATACGACTAACAGCAAAAAAAAGTTGTGATGAGAGAACCAACATGTGGTGTTATTACAGTCGTTTTTTCTTTAAATAAATTCACTACTCTTGGTTGATGTTACACAACGTGGTCAGTTTTTTCGTGCCTAGTTTTGTGTGGTGGACTGCATAGCAGCTCAAGCAGCGAAGCGTTAATAACTTGAATGAAATGACGACTAGACTGTCCATCTCTCTCTCTACTTTATACTGTGGACATTTAACCTATATTATTTACGTATATTTATATAGCTAAAAATATAAATAAATTCAGCATCATTATTGCTGTGGACCATACTTGGTTTACAGAATCTCTTTTAAAAATCTACAAGTGAAACAGGGTGGCCTCTTTTGTAATGAATAATGTAGTTTTCTATCTAAGAGGAGAAGCGAGTTATTTTTACTTGAAACAAAATATATGAGAAAAATATGTACAACACAGTTATAAAAGAGTGAGTAGTTGAATGCACAGGAAACGGCAAAAGAGCTGTCTGTTAAACTCGTAGACTCGCAAAATTTTATCATACATTCTATTACCAGCTCGTTTTATGAATACTTTTACTTTGCTTACCAATTATGATACAAGTTACATGCCTTGTCACGTACACAAATAGAGAGAATCTGATACGTACGTGTAGTATGCTGTTTGGGGAAATGAGTATATTTTATCAAAAATGTTTTGGTAGTGATGTGATTTGGGTGTTGTGTTGTATTCCTCATTACCACAATTATATCGCCCACTACTGGTATCCAATATAATGCTCTTCTACTTTGTAATTGATGCATGTAGACATATCACTTGCTTGTAAATGAGACTATAATTTTGTGTTTGGTAACCAGCAAATAATTAATCATAGTTTGGTCAGAGTAATTAGTTTTAAGCTACAAATGCCATCAACATCATGTCTGCACATTTGCTGCCTTTCGTTATTGTTTGGGACGCAGGCTGAAGAGTAAAAGTTTAGGTACAACAAAACAAAACACAAGTTAACTAGAATTTAACACAGTTTGCTTTACTGCAGTAGTTAGTATTTTCACTTAGCTTAGCTAGTTGTGTTAGTACTTACTTACACATACACAACACACACGTCTTCATCAAAACACCACGGCGATCTAAACTAGACCAAGAAGGATACCATGTGTGTGATAATGGTGAAAAAGTAAAGTTATGTATGAAATGTGGAACACACGTCCAAATGCACATACAAAGAGCTGTCAATGTTTTCCATGTCGTGGTATGGCAATACCCCAGCAAACCAAGCTCTCTCTGCCATTTTTGTTGTGTATCAACTTTATTTCCTGTGGGTATCACTTTCCAAGTAGAGCGAGCCAAAATTGGGCTCCCATTGGGGGACGGAGAAAGTACCCGTAAAGGTTTTTGCTTATTTTGAGAGATATATTAATGTGTCCGTTAAAAATAGCATATGGATTCCCTATTATATAAAAAAAACTGCACATGCATAATTTATTATGTAGTGCAATGCCTTCAATGGTCCAGGAACATAAATAATATTACTACTTTCCTAAATGGTCGTAAACAAAAATATTTGAAAAAGTGAGTCACATAAACTAAGTCGGAAAAATTATGCGTAAAGCTTTTATGTATTAAAAAAGTTATTATCAGTAAATATTTATGGTAGTAGGTACAAGTGTAATGTACTGCTTGTATTTAAAAATGGACTACGTGGTTTTGGTGATTGCAAGTTGTATAGGTCAGGTATCGTATTACTTGAAGTTTATTTTTGGTGATGGGAAGTTGATGTGTATGGTATGTAATTTAGGATGATATGCAATTCTCCAGGTCCAGGTTGGTAATGATATTTGAAGTGCTCGTAAACGTAACAACTTTCATCTTTATTTTTCATATCTTGTCTATCTCCACCATTTTGATCATGTAGGAAGTTCTATCGTTCTCAATCTCACTCACCTGCACTCTTCACAAAATTACTTTGCGGATAAGTTGGTTGAAGTGAAAGTATCGGAGCCACCACGATATGGAACCTTGGCCATGATCTCAAGACCCGAGCCTCCCATCCAAACTTTCCCTTACAAGGCACTCCAAGATGGAAAAATAATTTACACTCATGATGGCTCAGAAACACTCACAGATCAGTTCACCGTTGTCGCTGTGGCCCAAATATTTGAGGATAATTTGAGTGGGATTGGCAGCAGTGGAGGAGCGAGCAGCACTACTCGACGTCTTAGC
Source organism: Entomobrya cf. arborea Gr-Col-00668 (assembly GCA_034699025.1). Classification (NCBI taxonomy): domain Eukaryota; kingdom Metazoa; phylum Arthropoda; class Collembola; order Entomobryomorpha; family Entomobryidae; genus Entomobrya; species Entomobrya cf. arborea Gr-Col-00668. Next base: position 23,721 of record JAQIWN010000472.1, on the reverse strand, counting down.
CTCCCGCATGTGGTACACATCAAAGTCGTTCCTACCAACGATCAAGTCCCACTGGTCGTCAATAATACAGGAACTTGGGTTTGGGTCGGTGGCAATGCTCCCCTTTCCAACACAGAATTGGGTAAGTTTACTTTTTGCTTTTACCACACGCTCTTCCCTTAGCCCTTTCACGTACATTCATACATACATAGCTATGAAGACAAAAACATATGCTCACGACGTGCATATTAAAAAGTGATGCACAAGTGCACATTACTACCTGTTCTAGTTCCATGAAATGTCTTGCTATCATGTCATGTTCATCTGGTTCATTACGGATCTCATCCTTTTCTCAATTATATTTGTACACGATTGCTTTCTTTTTTGCAGAACTAGCTACTTTTTTCATAGGTACCATTTCATGATATATTTGAGTTTCTCAAAAAGTAGAGTTATTGTAGCAGTCCCATTTCGTCTCCATTGCATGTTCGCTGTGTACCATGCAATCAATTTATACAATTGGATTTAGATGATAATAGGATTTCCCATATGAACAATAAAGTTGCATTTTGAAAATAAAGGTTACTACTAATTGCTCTTTCCATTCTAACAGAGAGCCTTGTCTCTTTTCACAGAGAAGTCTAAAATAGTACCAATAATTGAAACAATATGTAGGTTAGGTAATAACAAAAATATATATGCATTATCAGTACTAAAAATGAGGAAGCTCGTGAGGTGAAAGCCTAATTGCAATTTAAAATCTGCTCTTCTTATCAAAACAGGAGATGAGCATGAATCATCAGTTTAATTTATTGGGCTTTCCAGGACAGTGCTCTTATTTTGGTATTTCCTAATGGAAAAAAATTGTTGCTTTTTTAGCTGCGGTGGATGGAGACTCGGATGAAAACCATTTGGTCATTTATGTGGTTGGGACGAAAGGAGGTTTTCCTGCTTTGAAAGATCAGCCTGATACGCCACTACACAACTTTACTCAATCCCAAATAAATCATTCCCAGATAATTTTCTCTCACAAAGGTATACTTTTTTTAGTGTTGCGGTCGCATCACGAAAGTACTTATGAAAATAATACTATTCCGGGGAATGCTTTTCCATTAAAGCTCATTTATGTAATTTGATACTATTTTTATCTCCTTCAGGACTTGACACAAAAGCTGCTTCTTTCGACTTCGAAACCTCTGATGGATTAAATGAGGCTAGTATCGAGACTTTTAAAGTAACTGTGAGAAAACCGGAGCTTCAACTGTACGATGGACGTGTGAAACTTGCAGTTTTCCCATTGACACAATCTCCTTTGAGACCTGAAAATCTTTTAGTGAGGAGTAGTGACGGGAGGGAGATAAATTACCAGGTAATAAGTTCGATTAACTTAATTCTTGCGCGGACAACGGCAGGATATAAATTCCTTTGGGTTTATTTGATCAAAGAAACCTTGTTCATTTCAATCATAATGAAAGCTAACTAGTAACTGGTTTTAGCAAAAAAATCATTCATCTCTATTTCTTGGAGGTTCAGCATGTAATTCTTAGCGTTTGGTTATGACTTTGGTTATCTAAGATAGGTTTGAAAAATGTAATTGGTAAGAAAATCAACAAATTGGCGTCGTGTTCGTGTTTCGATTTTTATTACCCTTTTTTAGTTACCCCTAATTTCTCTGTATTTTTAATCAGTACAGAAACCCATTATAAAAATAAGTAAGGCTTGAGGTTTTTATTGAACCCATTTTCTTTAATTACTTCATGAGCAGGAAGTTTGTTTTATACTACTCACACCAATTTGTCAAGCAATGACATGAGAGCAATTGTGTTATCTTGTACAACGTTTTAGAACAAAGTTGTGCACAGAGCTCTATAGTTTAGATAGAAATCATTGTTGAAGCATGACTAACGAAATCTTCCAGTTTAGCTTAGCCGAAAAAATCAAACTGTAACATTCATAGATTCTGACTGAATACTTGGAATAAGACTGGAAATCATCTCAAATAATATTATTCTATAATACGTAGCGACAAAGATCAACAAATCGTAGATCCCATTAGATTCCTCTTCACATGTTATATTACTAGTGACTAAACTTGGAGAATTTTTCTTGGCTTCGGTCACTCTTTTTTTACGAAGAGAAAGTAATGTCCGGTTATTTCACAGAAACTGACGAACTGAACGACTCAACCAACTGTTATGATGAAAGCAAGTCTGGATGTATGTACACGCTTTGTGCGCAGTTGAGGAAACTATCAGTTTTCTTACGACAACTTTTCCATCCGTTTCATTTGCCTTTCCAGTTTCCATCCAGCACACGCAATCGTAATACATGCATTACGTGTTTACATCCTTTGTATCTATAACTCGTGTCTTTACTATTATCCACATAAAGAACTTCATCTCAAATCGAGAAACTGGCTTTGTGATTTTTTTTGGCACTGTTCATAATAATGCCTTGCTTATACTAGTATTTTGATGTGAATTGGATTTTTCACAAGAAATTTTTTGTGTAATATAATAGCAATGAGAAAAAAATCTTGGAATTTTGGGAATACTACGTACATAGTACATTTGTACCAGCATACATTCCTCAACTCAACTTTCTCTTACTATCATACAGCTTTTCCTTCTGTTTCCTCTTTTATTCTCATATCTTTTTCTTTTCACTGGAAAAGTTGTTATCTTTGTTGAATGGTGATAGAATTTCAGCGATCTTATAATAGAAAAGGAAGAGAAAATGATACTTGCAGCACAGCAGTGAGACACACAGAATATTGCTGACTATATCAAAGAAATACTTACCACTGCTGGTTAGAAAGTTGTATGTAAAGTCAATGTTACTTTTAGTCTGTTCCCTCTTTTGCATGGTTTTGTTGGCTTTTTTCTAGTAGTTTGCATCCTTCCACTTGTTATCTTTGGACAAAGTACAGCGACTTAAGACAATGTCATTATTGAGTATATATACGTATGTATGATGTTCTAATTCTAAACACAATGAGGTACGTTACATAAAAAATAATATACTGTTGTTACTATTGAGGTATGTACTCAGTTTGAAACAGAAATTCAAAAATTATGTTCAAATGTGCCAGCCATATGGACGGGATACAGTCCGTGGCAACGTATCATAATTTGGCCGTTGATCGTTTTTTGTATATTTTGCGTGTCGACAATTTCATATAGCGGTTTTGTTTTGCGACGCCACCCAAAATAACAATGTTTTTTTTTCACTGTTAGCCAATCAAAATTCAGTTCATCGATTCTGACGACTGGAAAAATCGCAAACGTAATGGGTGGTCGACCAGACGCAGTGTAAAAAGTTAATCCAATTAAGACAACAATAGGGGGCTCTTTGTGAGGTCCGAGGTTTAGCATGTGTACAGACAAACATTGTAACACTCTGTAGTTATCTGAAGATCACTAAATGCAGGGAATGTGAATGTCCTCTGCCTGTAAGCTAAAATGCCTTTTATTGCTGTTCAGCGTAGTCAAAATAAGCATGGAAAGTCAAACTCTGTATGGATAGAACAGAACATGTCACAAACTTCCAAGTGCACATCGTGAAGAATAAAAATATTTTGATCTGATGATAATAAGTATTCATGCATGTGTATAGTATGTATTCCAAACAAGTAAAGCAGAAGATACTATGACATACCCTTCCTGGTTCCCCCACAATAATGTATTCATGCATGAAAGAAAAAAAAACAAGATTGGCTAGAGTTGGTGACGACGGTGATGATCTTCTTAACGATGATACTCATGATAAGAACGAAAATAGGAAAATAAGTGCGTGGTATATTCACGCAACTATTCTTGTCTGTATGAATATATTTTGTATATCTTACGTAGTTCTTTTCACTTCAGTAATTTCTCACCAAACCCATGTGCATACTATGCTTAGAACTGACAGATTGGTTCACTGGTTACTAGCGTTGAGCAAATTGAAATGATGCTATGAATGGAGAGGAGACAGATGCCTACTAACAAGTTGAAAAGAAAAGTTGCTTTTCTGTCAGTCATTCAGTCATGCGATATGTGCATGTGTAGTTTTGTATTTGGGCATGTATGAATGTACTTTTGAAGATGCAGACTTTGCAGACACTTTTCTCTAGTCAATCTGATTTCATGCTTCAGATCTGTTGACATAAGTATTGTATCGCGTTCGTGTACAATTATTCGAATATTGTGGTACGTAATGATACAAGTTTTTCATGATAACTATGTGATTTTTTATAAATGCTTACATTGGAAAATGCTTATGAAACTTTCTCTTTTCATCATCTTATTCGAAAATTCTAGAACTCCTTTTAATATACCTTTCACGTAACATATGTAAGTTGATTCTTTTATCATAAAGCAAAAAAGAACGGAAAAGGGAAATAACTAATTAGGTGTTTATTTGTTTGCCTTTAGCAAATTAGCTTTTTAATATTACATTGTTATTATCAGCACTCAACACCATTATCGATCTCATCATACAATATGACTTGAATGAGGCAAGTATAAAGCAAATATTATAAACAAAGTGGTGCTTAGACTTCAAAATAATAGCTAAAGCTAAGCATATTATTGAAGATACGTTGTTGTTTTCTTCCTACGCATATTTCCTTTTTGTTTTTGTTCAGTCTTGATTTTGTAAGGAAAGAAAAATAAACTTTAACTGAGTGCTAATCAAGAAGGACGTCAGAGAGTCAAGAAAATAGTTCTAACATACTGCTCAGTAATATTACATTACAGTTACGCAACAACTTCAACAAAACGAATGTTTTATGAAGGAATAAAAATGTGTAAATATACTTTAACTTATATTTGTAAGCATATCCAGCATATCTTTATATGTTTACAAGACATTTCTTTTAAGAAAGTTGAACATTTTGTATTGAAAACAGACATATTTCGTCGCAACATTTTCTTAAATGATTCACATTTCTGCTCATTCATGGCTCATTTCTAGAATAATGAACTTCCTAAAAATGGAAACCGATATGTATCGTTTCGCAATACAATCTCTAACACTGAAGAAAGTTCCTTCTGTTTTTGATCTCTTTATTGACATAATTTGCTTGTTGCTTCAAATTCAAATACATTTGAATAAGAGTACGGAATGAGAAACGATCAAACTGCATCATCTACTTTACTCACAGCAACACATAAACTAACAAAAGAGAAAGCACGTGGGAAGAAAAACTGAAGATTGACTTTATTGTTTGACGTGAGCAAGAACAAAAAAACAATCAAAAGAAAGAATACTACTCGTCTGACAAATTAACTCTGCTACCATTTCTTTCTTTTTACACACTGAACCATGCATGTCTTCTTTAGTTTTTACATCTGTGGCATAATCATCGTCATATTATTGTTATTGTGAAAAAGCATTACAGTGTGAGTAGTGAGTACAATGTGTGTGCTGAAATGTGTTTCTCAAAACAATGTCATAAAACAGAGAAAGAATACACTAGAAAAGTTCTTGACTATAAAAACATCATGGCTCACATCACATATTATTACATATCTTCAGCTATGTGTGGAATAATAAGAGAAAAGAAGCGAGAAAAAAGTACTTTCACAACTCAGCTGCATCATTTGCGATTGTGAAGAAAATTTCATTCGGCTTTCCTTATTTTTCTCTTTTATGCACTTACTTTTTATCATCTCTCTTCATTTTTACTTTTTCAGCTTCTTTCTACCAACCAGATAAAACACACGACACAGTTTATTGTGTCTTGGCAAATTTTAAACGATACTCTACAACTTCTCATCGTTTACTTTAACGTAAACTATTGTTCTCGCGAAGACAGCAGCTTACAACCACACGCGTACGCGAATGTACACAGATAGAATGGCAAAACTGAGTACTCAGATGCTTCAATTTTCCATGTATTTAAAAAAAGACTCCATCAGCCTCCTGTTATAAAAAACATTGTATATTTGCTCATATAACATGTAGTAGGTCTACATATACTATTTACTATAATACACATACAATGCACCTATTCACACATATGTCGAATATAATTGAAAGTTTTTTTTATCCTTTCTATCCTCTTTTTTATCCACTTTCATGTTTGCAAACGTTGTAGCTGTGTATGTGTGTGTGAACGAATGTGATGAAGGCCACATACACACACAAGTCTTAATCATACTTATTTTGAATAAAGGTAGTAAAACGCGTAGTAAAACCAGACCATTTCAAGTTTTATTTCTAGTTTTTTCTCTTTAGCTTGATGTCGTATTCTATTCTATTTATACCACATCCAGAGAAAATGGAAATGGTTTATTATCTCCGCTTTTCATTTTTCACCGTTTCAACTTTGGCAGCTTGATATATATACACATACAAATATTTGAGCATGGCAGCTTTGAATACTTGCTAGTTGCAAAAAAATTTTTTTGTTCCCAATCTTGATCCTGACAAGCTAAAAGGGTATTTTCTTCTTGATAGTTAAGTAGATTTTTTGAAAACTTGGCTGTCTACTATCTCCCATTTACTCAATTTTGCTCTTATGAACTATACGAAGAAATGTCAATACAGAAAGCTATGCATATTTGTTGATTTTACAGTCTTGTTTACTCACATTGTGTATTTTCTTGAAGCTTGTGTGTCGTTCGGAGTTCACAGTGGTATTTTACTGCCGGTTCGTAGGCATGTATGCTTGTGCTTATAGCGTGCCTAGTAAAAATGAGAATCATGAACTTACTTTAGTTAGTGTTGCCTATTTCTTTTCCATTCCCCTGTCAAATGCTTAATGCTGAAGAAATAAGACGGAGGAAGCTCCAAAGAGTAAGATAGGGAAAATCTACTGTATTATAATGTCCTTTTACTCTCTAGGAACGTCTCATAAATATATTATCTTTAAGTATATCAAAATGAGTCCTATCTTCAAAAAGTGCTACATTGTAGATGTATCATTCGAAGCATGTATACTGTATCCATTCATTGTTCGTTAACTTCTTCGTATCGAAGTTTTATACAATTTTGCATTTTCACTTTGATTATTATAGATCTCATCTGGACCACTACTAGGCCAAATATTGATTGAACTGTCTGAAAATAACTTCAACCCTGTTGCCTCTTTCACTCAGACGGATGTTAACAATGGGAAAATATTCTATCAACATTTGAAGATCTCTAGAGGGCCTAAGGCTAACGATTTCATACGACTCACTGCCCATTCAAGGTAAGTACCATAAAAGACATAACATGTAAGTAAAGTAAATGGTATAAGGTGGATTACAAACACCATCAACTATCATCATCATGGATATAAGAGTAATGTAGGATGGGAACCTGGGTACATATTGCACTACTGGTCCAGTCAGTATCATTATCCACATCCGTACTCCGTGCACCGTCCAAAGTGTTGGAGTAGTGCTGTTAGTTTAGAATTATGTTAGTGGGCATTGCTTTTTGCGAACACATCTACGGAATTGAAAAGCAAAGTGGAAGTAAAATACATAAACCTAAGTTTACGATACCTATGCATTAAAACAAACAAACTGTTTAAGCATGACTACTACATGCATATGAATATAATAAGGGTAGGTACTTTGTATACCCAAAAAGGATCATCATGACTAAAGATTTTTCGATTTAGAATGAATCATACGAGTACGAGTTACGAAAGGTCGCAAATACAATTCGGCGTACTCTGACAATCAAATAATGAATTTGATGGCATTTCATGTATAGTATTTTGCTTTAGGAGCACATGCTGACTGATCAGATTACTTCATTATATATTATTGTGCTAATAAAATAGTATACCTATACCTCTGGTAAGCCCGTAACAAATGAAACGTGCTATTTTTTATATTATACATAGTTTAAAAATTTTGAAGCTGTTGAAAACCTGAAAAGGTGAAATTAACAAAGATTTTACTTGCCAGTCCTTATCCCAAACAATTTCATCTTTGTGTAAGCATCGTATCATGACCTTTCTTGTTATTTCCTTAAAATTATGAATAATTGTTGCAGTTAAAAAGAGTTTTATTCTACTCTGCGTATTTTCTTACTCAAATACAAACCGATAACGTGAAGTTATTACATGTAAGAAATAAATCCATTATATGTTCTAAGTGTTATCTTTATAATACTTTTGCATATTATCTATAGTATTTATACATTGTTAGGTTTCAATAAGGAAGGTCATCTCATAACCCATAAAGGATAATGGGAGTAGAATTTATGTTAGGAAATGACATAATATTGCCACCACGTAAATTGTTCCAAGTGTCAAACATATTTTATATCCTTTGCGGTTGGTCGTTGAACCTCTATCGCTCTATTTTCCAATTCACCAGCCCAGCTGGCGCAGAAAAGAAGGCTAGAAAGAAAGAATGGAACGTTCAATACTACTGTTGGTTTTAGCTTAAAGTGTCTTCTGTCGAAATTTCGAAAAAGTCTCTCTTTACTTTCCCGTAAACGAAAAAATATCTCATTTCCTTTTGGACGTCTTCCGACTTTTTATACATTTGAGACTCCCTCAACAAGAGAAGTTACTACTAACTGCATGTACTCATATGAAGAACCCATTTCATAGTTTGCACCCGAGAGATTGACGTATAAGTTTTCATTTGTGCATATTTGCGATTCCCCTTATTTTCCTGTTTTTATCCCATATTGCGTGCCTCGAATCACGAGAGCGGTGGGACACGCTGTCATATTGTCGTCCTTGTTCTCTCATGGTTTTCTTGTGGAAATGCTTCTCTCATTCACATCGATTCATTCGCCCATTCATCTTGAGACCAATTTTATGTGTATTATGCCTATAATATACATATTTATAGTATATCAGCCTGCACACGAGAAAAGAGATTCCGCAGTGGATTCACCACACAAAAAAGAGATGAAATGGAATGGAAAAAATATTGGATTTTCTTTAGGCGAAATTGAGACATGACCACAGAGTGACCATTACAGCAACTTGATGATGGCAAATGGACAGTAAAATTTGTATCCTGCACTTATGGCTTGAGACTCCAAGTGTGTGGTATGGTGTGGAATGGCACGCACTAAAATGTCTGCACTCTGCACAGAATTCCATGTATTATGGGCTTTTTACATATTACAGTTGTTATTTTGTGATGGTAGTACGGAACAAGGCGTAATCCATCACACTCTCTTTTTTGTCAGCATCGAAAAGAAATAAGAAGTTGTAGTTGGCGAGCACTTAAACTAAATAGTGGCTTAAATGAATCTGCTTTCTCCACGCAACATTTGATTGTCTCCTTTTTCTTTATACTGACGACCAGATCATATGCCTTATAATCGTGACTATTCTCTAAAGTAAACAAAACCATTATTATACAATAGTAGAACCAACTATGTATGTGACCCTAGAGCTAGGGAAATAGATAAATACTTGTGTCTGATGGGAATTTGATTGAGATTTGGCACTTTTTTGTATGTTTTTTTGTTTGTTCATTTCGTCTGGTTCTGCTGCTGCTGTCCACGGATCGTCTCTGACTTTTTTGTGGATTTTTGGGCGACCCAGATTTGCGGAGCCTCTGACAAATATTACAGTGGAAATAGATATTTCTGTCAGTGGAGCTGCCCTAGGGGGACTTCAACGGTATGTCTCCATTCAGGGACTCACATTGAAGGAAGGAGGCCAAGTGCCCATCACAGCCCAAAATATCAACTTCTCTGCTGTGACCGACTTCATCAGCATGCATCACCGAGGTAAGTTGTGTACTCTTTTCCCAAAGAGCAAAAAATAAGGAAGCACAACATGCTTCCTGCTTCCCTCATTCCTGTACAATCATCCATGTGTGTACCGTCACCGTCCTTAAGTCCTTTCCCGTTTCACATTTTTCAGGATGGCTTTTCTTCTTTCTATCTAATTCTTGTTACCATTTTCTCTTCTTTTAAATGACGAATATCAGCAAGATAATTCACATATATATGCGAAACTTTGCTCTTAACTATCTGATGGTGATAATGTACATATATCTGCATACTTACCTACACTTGGTACACTTACTACACTTTTATACCCTTAAACAACATTCTGGTTCTAAGTCTTCACAAAGCTGGTAGATAAGATAAATAGAGATATGACACAGATAACGATGTGTGGTTCTACAAGCAAGTTATTACAATACAAAAGGAAAATACGAAATAAAATGTTTCTCCACTTCTGTGTCTTTTGCGATAGGATAAAATAAAATGTGTGAGGGAAGGCACAACGAGAGACAGAAACACGAAATGAGAATTTCGCTTATTCATGTTCCCTTAGGATGTTTCCTGAATGGTTTGTTTTAGGAATTAAATCTATCAACCTTCATATTGCATACTAGCCTTGTCCGACTTCCAGTTTTGCTTACCTAATTACCTGATAGAGGTAAAGTCATAATGTAGTGTGAACGTTTCCTACTTAGGATGTGTACGTTCACCTTCAATAAAAATAAAATGAACAGTATGACAGGTTAGGCATGCATTTAACTAGTTTCTTTCAAATTTCATGCTTTAACGTACATAATTAATGTATGTACACGGAACTTAATGTATGTTCTTTGGATCGAATTTGTTTTGTATATATTTTCATCGAGAATTCGTGTAGATGCTACTCAGCAAAGTCTAAAAGTTACAAAAAATAGTGTACTACACGAGCACTCTCATGAGTCAGAACCTAGAAAACACGTTTACGAGTGTGCCACAATACAAAGAGGAAATCGAAAAAAGTTTGAATACAATTCCTGAAAATTTTGATTCATTCATTCCATTATACATTTTCATGAAAACAGCTGAGGTAATTCTAAGCAAATTTCGTATAACACGCACCAGTATACGACATTAAAAACTTTCTCAAATGAATTTTCCGTAAATTGAGCTGAATTTTGAATTCGTCTTCTTTATGCTTTCCCCAAGTCGTTACAACAGCCCTTCTCAGTAAGACGGTACCTTAAACAGTACATTCACTGTAATAGGTGTAGTCATACTTATAACAAAACTCGGAAAAGGTGCAAAAATATGCGTAGTTAAAGATAGTAGAAAAGGTATAAAAGATGGAAAATGTATTTGAGAAAATGGAATGCGTACGCACTAACTTTTTAGAACATGCGAACGAAAATTACGTAGATATATATATTGGTATGCACGACCAGACTCTGTGTGATCATGCCTGCGCAACATATAAAAAGATTTAAAGTAACCAGGTTCTGTCATAGCACGTGTCTAAAGAACAAGCTATTCCATTTGCACCGAAACGCTAAAAGTGAAAGAACACATATTGCCAAATAGTCTTTACGTTACATGATTTTTCGGCAAGTATAACAACTGATTAGGTGTGTGTATTGTGTACACATACATATACGTACGTAGATAAATGCTTACTGCACTTCAAGTTTTATAGTGTTCTTCAAGGGAAATCCATAAAGGTCAGAATGAGACCAATTACAGAGATACACACTGAAACTTTGAAAGAAATAGTAGTATAGCAGTAGACATACATCGTTCTAGTGATAGAGCATTGCGTTGCTTTTGATGTCTTTTCTTCCTTTGATGGTGTTGGTATAAGAGAAGCGTAAAAGTTTAAGAGAAAGTAATAAGGGACATTCATAAACATATACATACAAGTGAAGTGGCTGCTGGAAGAGAAAATTTGTGTGTGCTGAGCTGAGAAGAGAAAGTGGAAATGGAAAAAGATTGATGAACTTGAGAAGTTACATAAAAAGTACTCATTGTCGCTGGAAAAAAGTATTAGTGAACTTTCTCTTTCCTTCTATGCAATAACGTTTTATTATATAAAAAAATATACAGAGTAAGTCGATGCTGATGATAGTATTAATATTATTAAACTTACTTATTTGCACACAGTATTTCAAATCAAATGAAAAAACCGAATGGTTGAAGTTAGCTACTTATACGTAAACATAAAGTAATACATCATGTTGCACTAGAAAGGTAACTAGATTATTTTGGATTACATGCCAATTTCAAGTAATTTAGTATTCGTAACAATTTTGTTAGGACGAGAGAGAAATTGAATAAACCAACTAACCTACTGCTAGTGTGTATCTTTCACTTAATCATTTTGAGCATAAAAAGTAAGGTGGAGAGTGCAACGCAGGGGAAAAATAAGTTTTTGTATCAAAGCAATGGCAAACTTTCGCCATCATCCTTGCAAACTATATTTCTCTATCCGTACTAGAAGGTTTCTGCAGCTTTTTCTTGTATACATGTACTGGGTATAAGTAATTACAAAGATTTTTTTGTCGGTATAACCAAACAGTAAATCACAAAAAGTGTAATTTATGACTTGTAATTACTCAAGTAATTATTGACCATATTGACAAGACTATTGATTTAGTTATCGGTTGGTTGGATGTTTTATCATGCTTGCTACTTAATTTTTTTCCTTAGGACTATGAGAATTCAAAGACGAAAAATATCAGGTCAAATGCTTATAAAATCGTTTAGTATGTTTTGCTATGTACTAAACTGGTAATTGGATTAAGGATGGCGATTTTCATTGCGAAACATAACTTTCTCTTGACTTTTACCCATCTAGTTCAAACTATCCCAAATATTTTGTTTACCTTTCCATCTTATTATAAACAATTCTGTACCTTTTTGATTGAAGATGGATACTTATTATACTTATAAAATAACTGAAATGTTACTTTTCTTTTATAACGATTCGTTTTAACTAGGGAATGTTTGGAAGGGAGGTCAACCTACTTTGAGATTATTAGTAGCGGACGTGCCTAAACACGGTTGGCTGAGCGAGTCAGACGAGAGAAGACTACGACCAGGAGCTGAGATTTTGCCATCACTTCTCTCAAGTGGCACTCAGCTCAAATATGTTCATGATGATTCCGAGACAACTTCAGACCAAGTGAGCTTTTCCCTTTGGCTTTGGACGATGACAACAACGAGCAGCTCAACGACAGCAGCAATATCAACAAATAACGTAACGCTGTTGACAGCCTCATCATCGGCAGAGGATGGATGGGGTAGTGGCGATGCGTTTACAGAAACATCCACGTGGCTCCTAAACATCACGCTCCCAATCCAAATAATCCCAATCAATGACCAACCCTTCCTTGTCGCAACTCCAAAAATGCCAATTGCAGCCGTGGTTCAGGTAAGTAGATAAAGGAAACAAACTTTCATTTGCTTGCTGACTTCTTACTAATCCCTTTCATCATGCTGATAGTGTTTTCTTCGAACAAGAGCAAATCTAAACGAACAAAGATGACAATCAGCATCAAATCCGAAAATACGTCATACCTATTTCTTGTCTGCCTTTTCTGATATAATCTGTACTAATAGTAATTGTGCGTGCCTTTTAAATTGATGGCCATTCATTCTACCAGCCAAAAAAATTGCGCACTTCACGACAATAAAGGGGCTTTTACTCACTACACATCTTTTGCCTTTTGTCAGGAACACTGGAGAAAACTGACAAGGAATGACTTGCTGACGACAGATCCTGATACTCCCCCTGCTCACATTGTATATGACGTGCTGAAAATTTCACATGGACGGTTTGTACTCTTATCAGACTCATCCCAGAGTTCACTGTCATCATCATCCTCGTCCTCTTCACAACTATCCTCGATTCCACCTTCGTCGTCATCACTAGGAAATATCAGCCCAATTTCCAATAGAATCAGTGCAAATGAGATGGATAACGTGAAAGACTACGCCTCTACAAGTCGATTTTCTCAGGTACAATCAAAATGACAACGCTTTCATGATAAATTACACTATTGACTTGAACTTGGTATTTTTTTTACAAAACTGATTCGCTATGCCAAAAATCGTATCATTATCATCTTCCTCATCTCATCCCTACCATTTTATCATAATGGATACCATAATCACAACGAACATACTGAAGCTATTAAGCAGCTACCTCAAATGACTTTTTTTTTTCTTTTTTTCACACAGGCTGATATTGATTCCGGATATGTGGTGTTGATGCATACAGGCCCAGTGGCTCCCGTAATTTCAAATTTAAAAGTATCTGATGGTGAGCACCCACCCGGATCAATCATTCTCAATGTACCCGTGCAGCCACTGACCTTACAAGCTCTACCCGCTCAGTCTAGTCCCATCAGAATACAACAGGGAAGCAGTATAATGTCATTGTCTCTTGTAAACCTTCATGCACACACTAACGGACACGTAACCAGGCTAAGCTACAACGTAACTCGATATCCACTACATGGCAAGATTTTACTCAGGGATCGAACAACCACGACTTCTGTATTTTCACACTATGAGCTCCTTAGAGGTATGTATATGTCATCAAACCTTGCCAAGTCACAGGCTGGGCAAAAGACACGAGAATTCTTTTAGGGATTTAAAAATGTAGAGACGTGTATTAAAGGGTTTTTTGTACACTTCCTCTTTGAAAACCTAATATCCCTTACTTTCTCCGCTACATATAGATTTTAGAAGAGAAAGTAAACCCGGTTTTTTTTGCCAAAAACGGGTGTTTTTAGATTTTATATAAAACGTATGAAAGCAAGTAGGCATTTGTAAATGTCATACGAAGCTATGTTGGATTTTGTGCCTATTTGTCCGGACCTGATGTAGCAGTCCATCTATATTAAATGAGAAGAAAGTCGCACTAATAAAGCTGCAATTTTTTGTTTGATCTTTTTTCCGGGTTGTTTGTGGAATCCAAAGGTGAGCTCTCCTACGTTCAGACTGATGTGTCAGTTGCAAACGACTCGTTTGAAGTCTCAGCTCATTTTAACGACCCAGAAATCCATAGAGTGTCAACAACCTGGCTCGTCAACGTGGTCTCCGTGCCTCTGCTGAGGCGGGTCAAAGAGGTGAACTCGTTTATCAAAGGATTTGCAGTTGGTGGAATTGTCGCTCCTGGCGAAACAGAGTTCTCCGCTTCCTATGGTATGAGGACCACGCTAAATCTTGCGGTGTTGGATGCATCACCCCTTGCAGTGGTGACCGGGGCTAATCCCCTGTACGAAATCCTTCTTCCACCTAAATTTGGACAGCTGTACAAAATTACACCTCAATATCACTACTCCGGTGGCGGAGGTGGTGGCAATAGGCTTAACTCAAGATATAAACGAGAGGAGAGCAGCAGTGAGGGTGTTGGTGATGCGGATGGAATGGTAGGAGGAGATATTACCGGTAAGATGGAAGATGCAGAGACAGGTCAGCTTGTACTCACTCCTGCCGCAATCACCAGCGGTAGTGGTCAGTATGGTCGTGTAGCTTCGAGATTCTCTCATGAAGATGTTCGTCGTGGTGCAATAGTCTACTACCCTGAAATCCAGAGTAATGAAATCATGCCGGCGAGAGGGGCTCAAGCAGATGAGTTTATTTTCAAAGTGTTGGCTCCAGGCGTGCAGCCAGCTATAGGAATTGCCAAATTCAATTTGGGTCCTAATCAATTCTATGATGAAAAACCACAAATTATCTCGGATGGTTCTACTGACCCAGCGACAAAGCGGTCGAGACCGACATCCATCCGGGATATTACACTGCTTGTCACTCCGCACATGACCAAAGACTCGTTAGTTACGATAGGTGTAGTCATTGTGGCTATTGCCACTCTGAGCTTATTTCTTGTTGTGGGAATACGGTGTACATGCTCAAAGAAGGGATCCGGTCATCGACATCATCATAATAATCATCATCACCGTGGTGGACAGGATCGTGGTGGTGGCTCAGCCTCGGATCAGCAGAGACGTAGAAGCTCCAATGGTCTCAACAACGGTGGGGCAGACCCGAAAAGTAACGGAATCGGTATTATTGACGCGTATGCACCATCCACCACTTGCACTATGATTGATACTTGTCAATCTGACTCTGAGGGTGGGCTCAGGTACGTTTAATCTCATCAGTTTTCATATTTTACTGTAAAACAATAACAATTAAAGAGATATACATGTATCCACATTATTTAGATTTTGTAGTTTCTCTCAATTCACGTCGTTTCAACTAATTTACTTGTACAAATATACCATGTACTTAAAAATCACTACTGCATAATGTGTACATTTGTACTGATAAAATTGATTTTCCTTTTCCCTTAACCAAGTGTTAAAATATTGTATTACATGTGATATTACATAATCTACATTTTTAATACAGCGGTCTAAGTACTTACAGTAAAAAATGGTTTTCATTAATTTTTGGACTATGAAGACGTGAACTCATTTTTGTCTGACTTGCTCTTCCCTCTTGTGACCCTTGATTACTCTGACACTAATCAATTGGTTTGTTTTTTATACATATAAAATCCCTCTTCCTACTACTGATACTACTCTACTACTACCACTACTTCTCTACTAATTCATTGATGTGGTATGGTCCTTTCAGCGTTGAAAGGATATCAAGTGAGTGGAATTTGTATACAATCTAAAAAAATAAAATCTTATTGTATTTTTTTGCACAATGCCAAGAAAAATTTATAAAATATTTTTCTATAAAATACTTTTATATATTTTTAGTAATTAATAATAACTTCAAATTATATTTCTAACTTGGAAAATACCATTCTTCTCTTTTTCATCTTGGCTGTTGTGGCTGAAACCAGAACGAAAAAATCCTAACCTCACGCTTGAATGTCTGTCTCTTTTTTAATCACAATAAAATTACTCTGACTTGGTTTTTTTATAATACTGCTTTTAATTACGAAGCCAAAAGCAAAACCCCAAAAAAACTTTAAGCAGCTTTTCTCAATGCGAAATGTTGCCGTATATTTTCCATAGCCCATGCAAGTATATTTGTCTCTTGTTTTCTTGTAAATTACACTCGACCACAAGAACTTTCTGATGACATGTTTTCGTTGCAGATACGTTCAACTGTTTTGACCGTTATAGTTTATAGCATTTATACATAAACATAATACATATATAACAATATAACAAGTACAAATATATGCATTTTACTAATATTTTCAAGACAAGTTACCACACACCAACAACAAAACTGTCACTTTGCATCATAATTTTACCAAGATAATAGGAAGCCTTTTTCTAGAATGAATGATGACTTGTTACGCTGCTATAAAATAGTGATAAATGATCATGATGATACGGCATTTCCTAGAAGTGTGGATGTTGCGGAATGCTTGTTGCTGATGATGATAAAAAATACGCTTTAGAAAAATAAAATGAGTTTGAGTATGAATGAATTTATGTTTATGCTTACAAACCGACTTGACTTGTGTGAAAGTAGTGTGCGAATGAAATAGAAAATGTGCTTTCCTATATATGCCTGTTATTACACAGTTATGAGGATACATAGCTATTAGCTAAAAAATAAAAACAATTATATCAACATACCATGACATGTGCAAGATGTGCACGAAACGTATATAATTTTATTTATATAAGGAAAACTATTATGCATCATTGTATGTGGTGCAGCAGCAAAAGCAAATCCGTAGAAAATAGTATTAATTAAAAGTAGCAAAGCTGAAAAGCACACATTAAGTATACATACATTAAAACATGTGTACTCTTCTACTCTATCTCTCTACTAAGCTCTCTGTTTTCTATGTCTTGTTACTACTTCTCTCTGAATATTTTCCTCTTCTCTCACAAAACTCTTTCACTGAATGTCTGACTGAGTGAAAAGAAATGATTTGTTAAAATGACTAAATAATGAAAATTAATGACCCATATACTTATATATACGTGTTTGCAGGCCTCTAATGATGTCTCCACTTTCCCCCAGAAGCTCATCCCGACACAAAACTTGCACTTCCAGAACAGGAACACTTGCATCTGACTCGGGTTCTTGGACAAGCTCCGGCCTACGAAATGAGATACCCACTCCCTCTGTCCCACAATGCAGGGTAACTCCACTCTGCAACTCTTCCGATTCAGGTGGATACTCAGGAGGCAACTCTTTGCTTATGTGTCCACTGCTTCCCCCTGGCCCAATTTGTGATACTTTCTCTACACTCCCGGAAGAAATAGATCCTCCGGAACCGTACGGATTCAGTTACGGATCCTTACCTCCACCACTTGATCTCCGAGACTGCCGAGAGGAGGAGACTGTTTTCATTGACTTTCCTCATCATCACTCCGCTTCCACTTCCACTACTACCACAACTATGGGAGGAACTCTTAGGCCGCTAAATCATAGGAGTAGTAATATTAATAATGTTAGCACAAACACAATGACGTTGCCACATCCCGGTGGGCATCATCGTAACAGTCATCATGTCACACAAGGTACAAATACTCCTATCTCTGGGGGCATCGGGTCGAGCTGCAATTTGTCTTCTGGTCCAGGAGGTGTCAGTAATATACCGACTACCAGCAGTAGTCATAATGTGGCTCAACAGAATATGGCCACAGGCACGCTCAGAAGACAACAGCAACAACCAGGGAAAAATCAGTATTGGGTGTGAAATAGCAAATTATAAATATTATCGTTTTAATGTTAAAAGTATGTTTTTAATATGTATAATTTTTACAGTAATTATTGAAATTCCTGTTATTAATCTTCGAATTCTTGTATATATTTAAAAATTTTATTGCACACTCAATACAACAAGATATAAATTATGTAAGTGGAAAATGTACTTGTACCTTATATAGATGTAAATGTCAGATAGTTCCATGAACTCTGTGTCAATTTCGACTATGTCAGTTTTTACAAAAAATAATGATAAATTATCAAAATGTCAACGTTTTAGTCTTTTTACATCGCACACTGTTATTAAAGATATGCAAACAATAAATGAAGAAAAAATATGAAACTATCGCTTGAAAATTGTTATCACAAAAAGCAACCGGAAATAATCACAAAAAAGATGCCAATATTTATCTGATATGACAAATGACAGCTATGCATCATATATTTCAAATTTTAATTAGAAACGAAATTGTTAGAAGGTTTAAGACAGTTTTGTATTTTATACATGAGAAAAGATGGCAGTTTGTATGACTTAAATTGATTTGTTTGTGTCTTAAGAAAGGTCGTCTCATTTTTAAACTTTAACTGTGTCACATCTTCTTGTAATCAATACATGGTATGGAAAATATGCTGATGATGGAATATGGTGTTGCAAAATGGTTCTATATAATTTAATTTATGAAACTGTGTGAAAATAAATGTATATTCATTGTTATTCATATTACGTAAGTATAAATAAGTACACTATTGTAATATCGTAAAAGTTTATGTATACAGTAAGGGTTAAATTATAGTGTTTTAATGAATGTCGCAATGCTTTTGTATAATAAATGAATTACAAGCTTAGAATAAAAATGCATCATCACAAAAAGTATAATTTAAAAGAACTTGTTTACCTTAATGATAAACATCTTGGGCAATATTTTGTAGTTATTTATGTATGAAAACTCTCACACCAATATGTTTATCATTGATTTTTGAACTTCAACAACAACAGATTTCAACAAAACAAACGAAAATCAGGTTGATCGTATTAATTAGTAGAGAAATTACAAGTAGATATTTGAGCGTTTGATGGATACTTACTGTGACTACCGCACAAGTAGAAAAAATCTGTTCAGTATTTATATGTAAATATGATTTCCTCCACTGCACTGTTACAAGTATCTATACTTTCCTTCCCTATTCAACCCAAATAATTTAGTAAATTGGAGAAAATTTGTGTGAGTGAACCATTTTTTGCATCCGTGATCCATAATAAACTAACCGTTATCAACGTAATCATTACTTTCCCCAAATCTACCAACACGTGCATTCGATTCGCCACAAACGTAAACAATTCTGAAAAAGCTTCCACTCTTCCACCCGCTTACATTACCAATACCATTGATATCATCTCATAAATTACACATGCATACACTGCAAAATATTCTGCTAATCTGTCTAATGCCTCCCAAATCCATAATGCAATGTTAGACTGGACACATCCTTTAATGGTCCTGTCTAACAACGGAAAACATCATAAAACCAGAAAATGTAAAATAACAAGCGCATGATCTCTAGATGATTGGGTGGGGTTGCAATAAAACGGAATATAATATCGTGCTTTCATTCCATCTAGCCAATTTAATACATATATACTTTCTTCCTGCAGCATTTAAGGTAATAATACCCGTTACACATGAAGCTTGCCTGGAAATGAACCGACAAAGAGACAGACATGCAGTGATGATCATCTATTCATGTCATACATATCTTCCATCTTAACAAGCTTTCCCTGGTTTTCACCTCTTTACGATCTTTATATTCATGCCGAGATGCCTATGTACATCAATGGACCAAACAAACTTATTTTTTACGCAATAAACCTCTCAACGTATAATGTAATATTACTAGTTGGCCCCTTGGAGGCGACGCGTTTAAATTTGTGGTATCTAAATTCAAAATCCAATTTGTTCGAAGTATGAGCATAAAGCCTAAATGTACTGTAATTTGATTTACCATTAGCTTAAATTTTAAACTGACACCTTTAAAGCGAAGTTACATACATCAGGGCAAGGCGCTAAAATTTCAAACAATATTATAACTACTATAATTTAACTTATACTATAACTTATAAGAAATCAAAAACATTGTACATTTATATGCTAGTAGCTAGATGCATTTTCGCAAGATACAATGGTGAGCTTTATATTATACGAAAACGATGAACATCCCCGATGATATCATTGCACAATTGAAGAGCCACACTCACATGTATAAATCAACTAATATATTGCCCCTTGTCACATTTTCTACACATTACAACAGCTTAACTATATTACCTTTGGGCGGATTGCACCAACTGTTTATATGCGACTACTTGATGTTTTTACGATACTAAAATATGGCCGTTTGCCACGTCCACATCCTTTTTGTAGCCGTCTTTTGGGTTTACTACTTTTGCTTTCTACTTTCATAAATGCATTAGCGGCTTTTGAGGTTTTGCACACGCATGAACATACATAAAAAGGAAGGATAAGCTGTATTATTATCATCATCAGAAAAAGAAAAGAGAAAATCGAGATCAACTGAAAATATACTGAACGAAAGACGTTACAATAGTGTCTATTCATACAACATTTTTTATCTTCTGACTTCTAAGCTGCATCTCGTCCTCGCCGTTTGCTCCTATGCCTTTTGCTTCATCATACCAGTACTACTTTCACCTTTGCAAAAGTCGTCATCATACCGTGTAGGTAACATTATAAACGCGGGTGAATGGTGAAAAGGAGAAAACACTACTTCCGGCTCAATCTGGTTGATGTTTGCCGTTGCTTCATTTCATAGTACACTTTTAGTTGTTTGGTCTAAGCTCTTTTAAACTCACCACTCACTCCACTTTTCTCTCGCGATTTCGTTACTCTTTTTCATCAACATCATCGTGATCATACCTTTCTTCTAATACGTAATATATTTTAAGCTGGTTATGCAGTCAGAAATTTTCACCTCAAGGCTAAAAGGAGGGTAAGAAAGCATCAAAGTTGAATTAACAAAAGAAAAAGGCGAATAGCAGGGTAGACGAATAGGAAAAAAAGCACGTAACTATTCAAGTGTTTTTCACGTGAAGAGGTACAAAGTTACAAAGATATTCTTGGGCGAATCGCATTTCTTGTCCTGATAAAATTGCAAAAAGGTATATTGTTCGTACGACCTATGTAAACATGAAGATTACTTGTCATAAGTCTTTGTTTATCTAGTTCAGAGTCATTCTTGAGCAAGATTGTTTTTTTTATCTACTATCAAACTTATTTTCATCGTGATCAGGAAAGTTAGTTGATGTATTAAACACGCTTGAAGAAAAAAAATTAATTGTGTTCAATACTTATGCAATTATCAATGAAAACACTTAAAATATAGAGTATTTATTTTTTAAATGAAATAACAGTAACGATTATTTCATTGTGTAGAGTACTTTGTTGAGCAACAGTATTTAGATGTTTACCTGTTTTTTAAACTTAATTCTTCTTATTATTTTTATACTTTAAATAATATCACCATCACCCTATTCGTCTTCTTTGCAGACAAATAAAAGCGTGGGTGGAATGGTTTGGATGTTAGACGTGAGCCAAGATACACATTTTTAATCCATTCATCCGTGAAGTGCTATGTTTGTGTTTTCTACCAATATATTTATACAGTTGCTAGCTAGTGTTTGTAAAATATAAAAGACATACATACATAAATCCATAATAAGTTTGTATATAACCGTTATTCTTGATGTTTGTTTGTGATGGTGAGGTTTTAGTTCCTTGAATGAACTTGAGGTTGAAGATTGAGTACCTTTTGCAACAAACAAAGCGGTGTCTGGATTCTAGTACACAGACAGAGCCAATGTTGTCTTTTTTTCTTGGTGAAAAAATCTTGCAGCTCATTGGCTTTACTGTCAGAAGAGAATGAAGTGAAGGAGAAAGCAGAAAGGGTGTGTATTTTATATGGTGAACTCTGAATAACACACATTTATATGCATTTGGTTGCACTACGCATTCACATTCATTATAAAATATATTGTCGATATGAAGGTTTTTAGTTAAAACACATATCAAAAAGGTGGACTTTTCTACAGACTCTCTTGTTTTTAGAACAAAAGAGTAACATCAAAAGACATTTTCTTTTGTTTTCAAGAAACTGTTGCTCCAGGGAAATACTTTGTGTTGTTGTGAATGTGCTGCTGTGATTTTTCTCCTTTACGGATCTCTCAACCCAAGATCCGCAACAATTTCACTTTACAATAATGCAATTCATTGCAAACTATTTTTCAGCGTTGATACGGCTTCTGTTACAAAAGCGAAAAGTTTAGGTTTTACATACTATTTCTCGTGTGCAAAACAGAGAACAAAGTAAAAGTGTTCTCATAATTTCATTTAAAAGGTAGGCTTAAAATTATACGCCGTATTTGTGCACGTGTTGTTTTACAGTAAGGATTATAGTAGGAAAATATAATGAAAGTCTGAAAATAATAGGCTATGATGATGATTATGATAAGATATGTATGTATAAGGAAAAGCACAAAAATTTTCCATGTAGTTAGTTTTCGTTAGTATAGTTCAAGTCACATTCTTATATATTATATTCACTAGTATAGTAGTCACAAAATTTGCAGAGAAAGACTATAGAGAAAGTAATATTATTTAAACTTATTATACAACCAAAAGCTACTTCTCTAGCCATCTCGGTTATAAACATGGGGAACAAAATCGTCACTTTCACCGAAGAGCAACTGGAGGATTACCAGGTATTATTTTACATCACAAACGCTTTTATATTGAATTTTGAGTAAAATTTATGTATGTCATTCGACTCACCTCTGTCGTGTTTTTGATAAATTACCGTGTAGATATTTGTTAAGGTTGGAAACGCGCTTGGCTTCGGTTTCGGCTGCACATACAGTTTGCCAAAAAGAACAAAATATGCTGATCCATTTTTTCATTGTTTATACTGGCTTTTATAATAAAACGGAATAGGTTCAAAATCCAATAAATTGTATTGTTTTACACGGTTCTAGTTACATTGTCATAAAATATTATATGTATGCATAAAAGCATTTAATTTCACTCTTTTTTCAGCGTAGAAATTTTATCATGATTTAATCATAATAACAAAGGGGTAAGCATTAAAAAAGTTTTGATTTCGCAAATAGCATTTTAAGTGGTACTAAGTTTTCGATCCTGGTGTACAGCTAATATAAACACTAAAAGGTTGCATAAAACATTTGAAATTTTATGCCCACGCTGTTGGCCAGGGGCACACATGATATCAGTCCAACTAGAGGTTGCAGTTTGAGGCTTCATGAAGCATTCTCATGAGCAAGCTTATTCGAGAAATTAATGAAGCATGCTCATG
>JAQIWN010000471.1:0-32662 GCA_034699025.1 Entomobrya cf. arborea Gr-Col-00668 | reverse complement strand
AACACTTAAAATTTAATTAAAACCAATCAGGTAAATTAATTTTTATTAATTATTTTTCCACGTGTCTATATAGACACGTGGGCCTTGACTGCATTTGTAGGTTATCATCTTTCATGGTTTACTTATTTACTTATATAAGATATGTAGGTTTGTCGAAGTTCTATTGTGTTGGCTCGGTTTGCGCTAGTTACTTTTTCCTGTCGTAATAATCATCTTTGTTGTTCCTTGTAGTTCGAAGAGTTTTCAGTCGTTTCAGGTGTGTGAGTATGTATATTCCCTGAAAAGGCTTTAGAGAAGTATTGCTAGTGAAGTTAGTGATACATAAGCTTACATACATCTTGTTGGTTTCGTGGTATTAGATGTAACATTAGAGGTGAGTGGGATATGATTTTATTGTTATTATTTTCCTCTGAATATTTTCAACATTTTGTGAAAAGTTTATCTTTCCGTCTTTTCAGTTTTTGTTATGCTTGTCTACAACTAACAAATGAAATGAGCAAAATGGAAACGGAAAATGAAAGCTGGAGGATATGCAAAGTTTACTATTTCACATTGTATAGAAAGCTTTCTCTCTATTCTAGCCTTTTCTTCTTTCTATTATCATATTTTATATAGTCATTATGATTATTATGATGATGCTGACGATGATTATCATCGTCTGACCGCTGGTCTGACTCTTCATCAAAGAGAAAACAAAGTAGATGGATGACAGTGGGGTGGTGGTTTCGCGAAACAATGTATCAAGCAGCCGAGGATTCCTTCCACTTCCATCTTTGCTCTCAGAATCCCTTTCTTCCCTGTCTACTTTTGCATCTATAGAGGTGGTTTTAGGCTCCCATTGTTTCCCTTTTTCTTTTCCTCGTTCATTTCACTTTTCCACCGCTGCTTTTCATCATGTCACCCAAGTCAACTCAATGGCTATATCCTTTTCGGTTAGTTGTTTGTTATGCCTTTGCTACTATACTGCAAAGAAAAAGATGAAAGGAATTCCGGCTATGCCTGGCATTTCTCAGAATACACAAACTTACAAATTAGTGATTATATTTGGAGGCTTGTGTGTGCATTAAGTATTGTAATAGCAATAAAGATAACCAATATTTTCACTAACTTCTCGCCAACGGGTAGAATGAAAGTTATGAAATATTATACGAATGTTTTCAAAATTCGTGAAATGAGTTGCAAAATTGTAAGGACAGGTGATGATGGAGTATTTCTTTCCTTTCGGTGGTGCTGTCACATCACAATGATGTCGGATAGGATGATATACGGTAATTTCTAAACTTAATACTACTATCTTGTACTATACGGCAAGGAGCAATTGAAGAGTGAGATACGAAGATTCTATGTCAGTAGTTGAAGTAAAATATGTAGGTAGATACACACACAATAATCTTACAACGTTGCACAAAACCGCACATTTGCACAAATTCTTCTCCGAACCAGCACAACAGTTATTTCTCAAAGCAAACGTAGAGCTTCCCAGTTATGGTTGGGTTCATTTGATAACTTATTTGATACCTTATTCGGTAAATTAATGAGCAATGGTAGTGCCGAATTCGAAACGACATGAATCCTATATAGCATCGTATATGTTGCATCTAATCTAAAGCAAATATTTGTACAAGGAAAGGTTGAGGTGCACAAGCACAACTTTAGGTTGGCTGATTACTTTGTTTTCACTGTGCACAAACTGCAATAGCTCTAATTCGTGTGGATAAAGTTTTCTCAAAGTCTAAGATGATCATACCAAATGGAAAAACTCTCTTGGTTTATGTCTTGTATGTCAGAAAATTAGTGAAAGCAAAGAATTAAGAGGGAAATACTTGAGGTTTACCATTTCAATGGATGTTAAAACATGTCTAGTTATCATAAAGGAAGAATACTTAAAATATTCTATTTTCCCATTTAAAACAAGTTCCTTCTTTGAGATGCCTTCCGTCAAGTAACTTTCACTTCTGGAACACAAATGCATAAAGAGGTAATATAAGGTGTTACTTGTATAAATATAGAGTTTCCTAGGCAGTACATGCGCAACAAAATGCTAAAATGGTGTACTGACCAGGAAATGACAGACCTGGTCAGACGGCTAGAGGTATGAACAATTATGAAAAATATAGATTTTGATACGCTGATTACGAATATAATAACCAAAATCCCGAATGGGGCCTTTTGAAATTATGGATAACGATTTAATGTAACGCTGTTGTAATGGGCGCTCTTAAGACGTCTTACTTTACATTGAAATTAGTCAACTTTACTTCGTCCTCATAATTTCAAAAGGCCCCATTCGGGATTTTGCTTATTATATTCGAAATCAGCGTACCAAAATCTATTATTTTCATAATTTTTCATGACTCTAGCTATCTGACCAGGTCCGTCATTTCCTGGTGAGTTCTAAATGGAAAGAACATGGATATACGAATATTTGGAATTAATATGAAATAAAAATGCATACAAAACTACATAAACAAAATGTCCATAATTTCTACAAGACAACATTACAGCTTTTTGAAGTTTTTGAATATATCTTGTTGTGATTAATTTCTTTTTTAATTAACTTTTTTTTTACTAATTTACTTATCTTTTAAAACACTGAAATAAAACAAATGAATTGTTTGGTACAAGCACTAGTTCTTATTTAAAATTAATTTTAAGTAGGTAGCATTTGATATCCTAGCCATAGTATAACATTACCACCACCTTAGATATGTGAGAACTGAGTGACCACTAACGACAAGACTAACATTTTTCAATCATAAATTTGTTTATTCATCTGCAACAGCAGAACTCATCTTTACTTTGTTATGGAATCTACGTAAATTTAATCTATGCATGTACATAAGTAAAAGTTCGTGTTTGCCCATTTTTGTAACAACGAAGAAGAGTTAAAGCCTTTATAATACTGGTTTTTACACAAAAACATTCCTGACTGCTCATCCTTATTTGACTGGAATGTTTCAGGAGCAAAAAGATAAATGGAATTTTTGTGAAGAACAAATATAAAGAGCTGAATGGATGGAAAATGGCATGCTTCAATGCAATGGTGCATTTTCAGTTTATCTGCCTAAATAAAAGCATCCACTTATTAGCTTCTGGAAGCTTAAGTTCATGGAACCAAATAAAAAATAACCCTATGCACAATCAGAGTTTGGTACGCCATTGTAATTTTGTCCATCGAAGAAAAAAGATCATAAAAATTAATTAATAAGAAGAATCATGTTTTTCTGCACTTTTGTTTTGTTTAATTATTTTAGGCGCATTATTCACACCTACACGGCACGGAACTTTTCAGATTCAGAGTTTATTTTAAAATGATATAGTATTCAAGTTAATGCAAAGAGCTACCAGGTTGGCACACTGGATAGCTTTCTTTCTGTTAGTTGACAGTTGTCGATACCTGTGGTGCTCGTACAAAAATACATAAAGAATGATAGTTCTTATGAGGAGTGAATAATGAAGGTCTAGAAGTGTTCGGACAAGTTTATATGCAGCATCCCGTATATCTTGTGATTGAGAGAGATGAATCTGCGATACAATATTATTTGGCTAATACTTCGAAACCCTGGTCACAATATGTACTCTAGTTGTTTCTGCCTTCCTAGATGTAAGATCCGGTTCTTAAATTAATCTAAACAATCTGCAGATTCCTCAATGGTATTTGAGACGACGATACCTTTATATATATGCCCCTCAATACACACATAAATCAGTTATAGTTATTAAAACCCGGGTGGTGAAATAAAAGGGTAAAAAGAACTGAAGGCGGTAATCGGAAGAGTGAAATAATGTTTTGTGCTATTTATTTATAAAATGCATCTGACGTACCACTGAAATATTTCAAATACGATTGAATTTCTTAAACCAAACCACCAACACCGTTATATAATAATCGATACCAACACTGCGGCTATTTATATTGCTACTACCAATCTAGTAGAGTTTTATATACACCGAAATTCATCGTATACACTTGTGGACGTTGAAAAAGAAAGAGAGAGACGAGGTAAAAAGATAAAGTCAAAAGTTTTATCCCGTTTCAAATAAGTTGGGCTTTCAAAATAATAGGTAATAGAAGTTAGAAACATTACTTCACTTTATTTCCGTTATCTTGAGTACCTAAGAGATATATACGTATGGCTTTTTCACCAATGTGAAATAAAACAAACTGGAGGCCGGAGGAAAAGAGGAGAGCAGTGGAGCGAACGAATATGGCTGAACCTACATACTTGCATGCGTACATGATTGTGGGACAGTTTGTTGAAGCGACATCTTGCCAAATGAACACTTTTTTGCACGAAGCAAAAAATCGTCAAAATCGCAATTTCCCAAATTTTCATAAATATAGCGACTGATTTCGTAATTGCTTTGTTTATCATTTAACAATTTGTCGCATATAAAAATTCCCGAACGAGACTGTTCATGACAAACAAACAAAAAATGATTTGGCTATTTGTCGGTTTGGTAAAGCGTCGTTTTGTCCAACTGCCACACCACAGCCTAGGTACATACATATACATGCATGGTTCGTCTACCCCTTTTCTTTCTTTAGCCCTCACTACTCACCAAGATTCATTGAATTGAAACTGGTGATAATAGTGACTTAAATGGGTATGCTACGTATACATTGTCAGAAGAAGAGTAACCAAGCACATTCACTTTCCCTCACTCTGACTACGCCTTGAGCTGTAACTAGAAGATTTAAGATGATGATTCAACTGACTGACTGCAAGTGAGTGAGCATAATAATGTTGTTGTTCGCTTATTATTCTATCCTTTTCTTTTATGTTTAATACAATGAAAATGAATAAATGACACTGAGCTGAAGACTGACTGACTGTAGGCTGTAGTTGTTGGTAGTACAGCGGAGCGATAGATGCATACTTACTAATTCAGAGAAAGTAACTATTATTCCTTTCACTGTTGCTATGTAAGCATTATAATTCTTTCAATATATCTGCTCTGAGCAAACAGATTTCAGAAACAATGCCCAAACAAGCAAAAAGAAAAGAAAGCTTCTTCAATGTGTACTTATACATAAATATATATCCTAAATGCAAACTGAATCAAATCAAGAGTAAAATCGTAATTTTGTTTTACCAAGATAATGCCAACACATTTGTTAGGCTCAACATGTGTGAGTGGTGCAACAAAAATAAGGGTTTCTTTCTTGTGTGTGAGGAATGCTTGTTGATGTTGACCAAAGCTTTGATCTGATGTGTGCAACAAATGATCCTGCCAATAGGAACACTACTCACATGTATTCAACTGAACTCTTTTAACCGAAATGATTCAATATTTGGAAATTTGCTTTCTTTTGTATGTATGTTCATATTTTTATACAATATTTTATTGTATGTATATAACGTTGTGCTAAGCTGACACCAAGGTTTTACCATGCTTGTCTGTCAGTATTGGATTCTATCCGGCTAGAAAATTACCTACTGACGAGGAATTATACTGCTAAAATTTGCGTTTAATTGGTAAAGAATGCACAATTTTTTTCTAGAAAGTATATCTGTTCTATTTGTTTAACTATTTCATAATTACGAACATGTGGAGGAATTTACAAATTTGACTATTTTTACTGAGTAAAATATTATAATCCGTGTGTTTTTATGGCGTTATATTTTCTGTGAAAAAATGAGATCTGAGAAAAAAGAACAAACAGTTGGTTTTAGAAGTCGGAGTACTTTCTTCATTATCAGAGTAACAATTGCTCAAGCCTTTCTCCATGTTCTCGGAAAAAAGATATATTTGAGTATAAGATATGTAAAAGAAAAATCCAAACCCATACATTTTCTCAAAACCAGCAAAGTATTTCCTTGTGATAATAAAAATAGAAAGTAAACTACTACTGGTTCGACTAAACTAAAAGAAAAGACACGCCTATAACCATTGCTCAAATTATTCTTGAACACAACGTGTGCCACCACTGCTTTTGACAAAGAGTGAGTGGTTTCTGACAAAACGGCTGTTATTCTGTTCCGCTGACTAATAACAATAATATTTAACTGTAGACTAGGCACGAATGGATAGTATTATAAGCAGTGTGGTTATATTATGGTTTCTTCTTCAGAAGATCAGAATCTCATTATACCAGTTTAGCTGAAGAAAAACGTGTAATTTTCTTTACTCTATAATATCACCCTTTTGTGTATTATTTGTGGCAATTCAGGCAACATATCTACTACTGACAAATTAACCCTATCGAATTGTATATATTCTAAAAATTTATTGAAAAGAAACCACACAATTTGTCACAAAAAGAAACTTTCACTTGTAATAATTCTTTTTATGGGTATATTTCTCATATCACCTTATGTACTAAATCATTGTTAATTGATAGATTAGCTTGCACATTTTTTATAATTTTAAACAAACTGATTTCTAATGCGAGAACGCAAACATCTAGACGTTCAGTCTGCATGCACATATTTCAACCTCCGTTTATAATTTCATTCAATGCTGACTTTTTAGGCCATAAATTTTAGATATGGTATTAATAATAAAGTTAAATGGAAAATTTTCAGCTCTATGTAATGTTAAACTAGAAAAAAGAGTTAACTTCTCTCATAAAAAATCAAAAAATTATAGGATCAAAATCGGCATCACTTTTTTATTTCGGCATCGACAAAAATCATCAATACTAAAGTAGTCAAGGGATACATACAACTTTCTATCTCAAAACTCCTTTTTGAGTCGTTATTTTCTCTTTTGTCCCTTATCACCCATCAGACGAACAGTACACCAGACAAGTATCGCCTTTCACGTTCACCATAACTGTTACTTTGTCATGCCATACATACAGGTTCATTCACTCACATTACATTTCAAAAACTGACTACTACTTACTACTACTCAGGGAAAACAAAAAACACACACAAACACACAAGTAGTTCCCTTTAACAACTTTTAAGACGAGTACACTTGAAGCAACAAAAAACTTTTTTTTGCACGTTTAAACTTTTTTTTCGAAATGTTCAACCAACTAGAAACAACCACTTTGATGATCGAACAAACGACTTTTGCTACTCAGTGGAATTTTATGGTGATGTTTGTTTCGTGTGTATATGAATATATGCAGTAGTTGTATAACTGCATACATCGTAGTAGCATTTGTGAAGTTGGTTAATAGTCTACATTGCATTAAATATTTAAACTTGTTACATGTGTAGTAGTGGCATTCCGTTTATTGGAATTAACGTCATGTTTTGTGATATGATCTATTCGAAGAGAAAAAAAAATCATCTACATAACAAGCCGTAAAAACATACGACATTTCTTCTGCACTTAAATTACATCTTTTGGTGCATTTTGTTTAGGACTCAAAAGGGAAAACGAACTATCAATCGTTATTATCATTGTTATTTCTTTAGAAAACAACAAAAGAAGCGCTCAACTTGATATCTCCAGTTCAGAGGTGGAACAGAGGAAACTAAGCAATTTCCGTGTGTGTTTCTGTCTTCTTTTTTCTGCTTTTCAGGGTTTAACTTTATAAACTCTGACATCAATATTTACACGCCATTGACGACTTAAACGACACAAAAACGATCATTTGAAGACCATTTATGTAATTTTCCGATATAAATATGCATGCTTCTCAACTTCCCACTCAGTTCTAATCCCAGAAGGTGTGCTGTTGTGTAAAATATTGATAATCTGTTCCGCTACTACTAAATTTTTGCCATTTCCCTTTGTTAAAATGTATGCTACGTTTTCATAAATGAAACTTGGGAGGAGTCAAAATGGTTAAAAGTTGTATAACATGTTTATAAGCAGTACAGGAGCAAGATAAAGTTCTAACATTTCAAGAGCCTCAAAGCAAAATAAAATACAAATAGGTACATATGTACGCATGCAAAGGCTTTAACTTCTTTTCTCCTTATTTTCAAATCTGAAGGGACTTTATATACTTTTCTCTTTAGTCAGTAAACTATTTGTAAAGAGGCATATAAAAGCAACGATATTTCTATATGTTGTGTCTTACATCAGAAGGTAACCTGATTATTTTAAAATATTCTATCAAGCCATTATAATAAACTATCAAATATCTGGTAAATCCTTCTATTCATAGATGCTGTTTTCAAAACAGTATGAAAACTGCCAAGGCAGACGAGCTCGTCCGTAATTTTTAAATTAGATCAACTCTCATCGCAAATATTGCTCTAGAAAAGGGCAAAAGTTGTATCTCATCACGTAAGGTCTCCTTGATTGGTTACAATGGTATTTATAAAACTGTTCACACGCTTTGCACATAATATGTAAAATAAAATGTGGGTGAGATTGCATATGCAATTTTCAGACAGATGACTATGATAGCCAGTTTCTATTTTTTGAGCCAATTATATTTTAGCATTTTCAGTACTTAATGTATAGCATGACACTTTCAACTCATATTTACTTTGTGGCTAAATAAATTAAGTTATACTGACATATGTGTGCCAATTTACTATGAAAGGTAGCCATCACCACATGCCATCATTTCGAAATACTTGCTAAGCTCATATCACGTACTACGCGGTATAAAAAGCATTACGTTATTACTGCTGTTTTATAAGCTGATATTTTGCTTCCTTCTTCAAAACCCACATTTTATGGTTATAAACTAAGACTTCGTTAGAATTTTCAGAATGCACAGGCAAACCACCATTTTTATTTATCTCGGATTCAAGTGACAAGTACATTTATGGTGAAGGACATGAAAGAGCTGCTAAAAGCTTATGCATATGTGACAACAAAGATAGGAACATTTTAAGTGGATGTTTTAGATCAAAATACACAATTGTAGAATCCGCTTTCTGTATCGCTTCTTAGACCAAACTCGATTCACCACAAAATTCCAAAATGAAGTTTTAACAATTTTCTGCGAAACAATTGTTTGCAAGCTTGTTTTTTTACTGCATTCGGGAAAATCATATATTCCCCTTTATAAGCACAGGGTACGTTATAATTAAAAATACTAAATATTAAACCTTTATTTAAGAATGAATACAAACGCAAATGACCCCGAATTCTGTGCAATTTTTTACAAAATCAAACCTGATGTATTATACACAATTTGCTTTAGAGGTTGTATCCTTCTGTCTTCAAAAATTTCAAACCGTATTGGTGAAATATTCATAGAGGAAAAACTCTGCCCGCACAAAAATTGTCAGTGAAAGAATTTTTCTTTTGGGGGCAACGAGGAAGATTGGCTTGGCACGCAAGCATGCAATATTTTGATGAATGTATGCTACACTCGACCCTGACTACGTATTTGTAGGGTATTAAATATACTTGCACAATTTATGTGATATGCATATACGCCAATAGATGTGCACATAATGGTTGCCAGCTTTATTTCAAAGATTAAATGATACAGCATGAATCAAACTCGGGGAAGTGAAAAGGAAGGGCAATGTACATAATATGAGGCATTTTTGGGACACAAGAGCTCTGGAGCTATTAGTTTGGCAAAATGAGCATAGAACATCCTGCTCCATTTTGCCCTAGACCAAGCCATCCATGCCAGGATGACGTTGATGATGGTCTCTCTCTACTACTATATTGGGTTGACTTGATACTATACAATATGTACAAAATGATGCTGCATATTTGGCCGGCAGCGTTTTTATTTCCTTTTTTGGTGAAAGCAAAAGTACTAGTGGGAAGCAATGGTGGTTCAAGTAGCAGAGTAACAGTTGTACTAAAAGAGTGCCTCTCCCACTTTCTCCTTTCCTCTTGCCCTCTTTCGTTGTTTCTTTTATGTGTGCCTCTGAAAGAGCGAGAGAGAGAAAGAGAGAGGGATGGGGGGAGAAAGAGAGTGTTAAGTGTAATATTTGCACCGTTGACAATTCACAGAAAATACGTATGCTAAAAGGAAATAGATAATTTCCGTTCGGGAATATCAATGGTTTCCAGCCAACCGCGATGGACATCAACGACTATGGTCGTTGTGGAGGATGCATGTGATAATAGTAATAAGTACGTCTATACAAGAGACTTTCACAAAATATATAAGGAACATATAAAACACTAAGAGGAAAAATGGGCAGACAGATATTAGCGCTACATTTTAGAGAATTCACAGGAAGCATGTGATGCCTAAAAACTATAACTCCATCCAACACTTTTTCAACATCTTCCAACCAACTAAACTTTGATGTATTTATACAAATATTTTTTATGTAAACTTGTGGTGAACTACTTACTTTTCTTTTAACTCTGTTATGTGTGTAAAAATTTGTGGATATAATACTGGACAACAATGATGCAGTGACTACACAGATGTCTATACATGCACCGTTTTTCCATTTTAGGGAATATCCACACATTTTAGCAAATGAATCATGGAGATATTATTCATATTTTTTACTCCCCAATCTTCCATTCTCACTTTCCCCTCTTCTTGGAGATTCCACAAAATAACGCTTAAAACACGAAATCTGACTTGGAATTATGAAAATTCAGAAATTCTCCGTGTACATATATGCATAAATACGTATACTTGCTATTTAAAAAAAACCATGACTTTTGCTGGGGTTGATTAAAAGCTGTAGTTGGTAGTAGAGCACGAACATTATGGACACGGCAAAAAATGACTCTCGCTATACCCTCACCACCATCCGCCTTTCAATTGCATTCTTGTGGCATTTCAAAGTATACTTTATTTAGTTACAAGAGAGGAGAAAATGATACTCTCTCTCTCTGGCTCTCTCGTCTCTTCTTGTTCAATCCGGTGGGATTTACTGTCAGAGTGAAAATGCGATTTATTTGTGTGAAAATAAATTTTAGTGATTTCATGGAGTATAGATAAAGTGTACATAATACTATTATAACAAATGAAGAAAGAAGGAAGCTTCGCCACGGCTGCAATGGCGAATCGACCAAGCTCCAAAAGATGGGCACCAACTCTACCAGCCAGAAGCCATATACATTCATCTGGACGACAACGTATAAACAACAACAGCAGCAGTTTCCACCTAACCCAGCCCAACCTCATAATAATAGTAAATATGTAAAACTAGTCAAGCCAGGTCGCCCTAATATAATAATACTAATAGTCATAATACGTCTGAAAACAGGATGGAAAAGCTGTGTTCTTCTTGTATGCTTTCTCCTTGAATCTTGTGCGAAAATTGTAGAATAATAATTCTCTCTCTCTCACTACTATACTCTTTTCTCTCTGATGATGTCTCTCTCTCCCTCTCTTGTTAGATTCACCCTCATAGCGACTGAGAAAATATGTTGTAACTGATAATACGACATTGAGAAATTTCCGGACCGGAGAAACTGGGAATTACTGGAAAACTTGGTTTGCAGCACAGATGTACCATTTCGCTACACCATTCCCCTATCTTTTTCTGTCCTAAGCAACATATCATGCAGCAGCAGCAGTGCTAGCAGAATTGACTATCTAAACGTCCTATTATTATTATAAATATTTTAAAGACACGCATATTAATATCGTGATAGTGTTGAGAAAAGCAGTTACAATGAATCGTTTTCTGAATTCATTAAAGCAGCTCTATTCTAAACTAATACTCTCTTGTAGACTCTTGTACCGTAGCTAGCACACCAGCGATAAGTGCAATAAGAATAATATAATCAACCTTGCCATAAGTAAACAGCTAAACGAGATTTCCCTATTAAAATAAAATTACGTTGACCTGAGGAGTTACATTAAATTGCTCTACTGGCAAATGTGTAGGACGAGCCTTGTGACCTACCGTATTTCTAAATCAGAATAATTTTTAAAATGCCTGGTGGACAAATGTGTTTCTGTATACATTTCAAACGACGCGGTTGGTAGTGCTATCTCATTTTCCACTACCAAAAATAGAAGACATGTCAGAGTCCCTCGTCACTGGGATGAAGTCAGCACAGAGCCTACAGCATTTTAAAACTTTATCGGTATATGCGAAAAAAATTTGCATAGATAAAAATATAGACGGAGGCACTCAAAAACAGCGTACACATATGCAATTTGATATTTGTGAAAGAAAAGAAAATGAATCTTTCACTGGAATAGCTATTTACAAACATTTTTAGTGAAAATCTTCTATCTGGTGCCATGAGACGTATTTTATGACGAGCATAGATAAATGGCCACACAATGTAAAATTTCAAGTCAGTGTAATACTTCTACATACACTTATTAACAATAATATATAACAAAAGTGAAAAGTAAAACAAAGATGTTAAGAGTCAAGAATTGAGCGAAAAACTGAGAGTTAAGTTGTTTTTGTTTCCCTGATGACGTCGCAGAAGCCAAGCCGGTCTAGGGCGAGCAGTAGTGTTACTTTTGTGCTGGGAGAAAATAAAACCTCTCTAGCCTAAAGGCAATTACAGAAAGGGATGGATGCTAGTAAGTGGGGAAATGGAAAGATGAGAATGAGCTATAAAGAGAATTTTAAATATGACGTAGAGTTTTAAGGGTAAAATTCCATTGCAGCTATGTTTATTTGTCATATATATGACGCATAATCCTTTTCCTGGCTTAACAAATATATTCAAAGAGCCGATGTAACATACTTGGGGGTATACAGATGACTGTGATAATTTAATAAGCCTAAAAGTTGAACTTTGCTTTGTACTATAAGGGTAAAATTATGCACGTACGTTTTGCACCCAAAAGTGATTAATTGAAACGTACATAAAATAGTCATGTCGTACGTATCAAATATAAGGGCAATGCTTAAAACAAATTTAAATGATAGTAATAGTAATAAGCCCACTGTAACAGCGATCATAACGACGCCGCTGAATTGATGCGTCGTATAATAACAGTAATTGTCTTCATGTTGTTGACGATGAAAAGCACTTTTGAATGACATGTCGCATGACATGTTATTGATGTAACAAACTCTAACCCCGATTTCTGACCCAATCAGGTCACGGTGACCTACACATGACGTTTTACTTATCGAGAGCTTTTTATTGTGCTATTCCAATATGCAGTATAGCACATTTTTTGACTTCGACCTTGAGGTTTGACCTTAGGCCTGGGTGCTGAAAATCAATAGGCTTCTTGCTCCTGATCTCAGTGACCGATGTACCAATATGAGCGAAATCAACCCCCGCGTGTTTGAGTTATAGTTTCTGCGGACGGACAGACAAACATGATCAAGTCAAACATGACATGGCTTCCTTTCAGCTGCGTAATAATGAGGAACCTTGTCGTAGTACTAGTTACATGTAAAATTTTATCTTTTCTGATGAACTTTTTGTAAAATATTTGCGCAAAGGTGATGCTCACGGCTATGCAAAAGAAAGTCTGTTCTGTATATCCTCTGTACTGTCAAATAAGAGGACTCATCACACACACAGAATATTTCAAAATAACAATAAGAGTAGGATGAGGAGATGTAGTTGTAGTAAAGTTGCTACTGCTCTCTTGCTCTCATTTTCTCCATATCTCCAGTGAATACTAATTTTTGTTTTGCCTTTTTGCCTCTAGCAAAAAAAAAAAAGAAATAATGGGTTAGAAAATGATGAACTCTCTCAACAACAAAAACATTTTTCCTCAGTTTTACAGGAACGAAAGCAAGAGCAGCAGAGGAGTTGACGTACAAGGGCACACATATTTTAGGCATAGATTAGCTTAATGAAGAGACTTTGTTCCTCGTGTGCAATATTTTAAGAAGTGTTTGTCTGTGTATGTGCTGGATGCACACAATATTCAATGGTATAATATAACAGTTATAGAGCAATAACTTTGAATTTCTATGGCAAACAATCCTACTTTATTGGCTGAATAAATGAAGTAGTGTAAATACAATGTCGCCTCTTCTCTGAGTATGAAAGCAATTTTATTTAGATTCTCAACAAAGTTGCTGTGATGGGAAACCAAGTTTAAATGTATTTTCCTATTCTGCTACATTTCTTTGTTAGTTCCAACGTAAATAACAATAAATAATAAATTCACCTACTTTTTAAATTTTTATTTTGTAAGGATATTGTATCAGGTTGCGGTAGATGACTTGAAAGTCATTAATCATTTTCTGTTTTAAGAGTTATGAAGGGACATAGAAAGTGGATATAGCTTTCCGGTTTTCTGAGAAAGTTGTTCATGGCTTTATGTCATTTTAGTCTGTGCGTGTGAGTGTTTATAAATAGTTACGTGAGAAGTAACAACATTTCTAGAAAATCCTGAAATACAGATCCAGATGGCGAAAAGTGGTTTGTGATGTGATGAAAATAAAACATGGAATGAAACCATATATTTATGCTGCCTAAATAATCTGAATAATGAATGATTCTTATGTGAACTCAACAGTTTGGCTATGCTGTAATCAGGTTATTGAGACAGACAGAAAACATTTCACACGGCAATGTATATGGTCAATTCAAATCGACGACAATTTACTCATATAGTGTGCTCAAATAAGTGGTTGGACAAATACTCTTGTTGACTTTTTGGACGTGTTGCGTGTGTTCAAAGTCATGTATTTTAGTGGTTGTTCCGTTGCCCTAATAACCATAAAACATCCTATTGGCACCATGTATTTTACTGCTGAAGATGACGATTTGACGTCAGTGAAATATACTACGTACTGCTAGAGGAGGAATGTGAATAGTGCGGGTGGTACGACAACCATACTAGCCCGAATATCAAAAATACATAGATATTCGTAATAAGTACGTTATTTTAAGTGTTTGAGTCTATGTATCTTCTTGTGACGCAAATTACAATACGCATTTATTTGCAAGTAATAACTAGAGAGTAAGTTGAGAATTCAGAAGAAAGACAACTGGAGGGAATTACGTCCGGAAAATTATATTTTACCATATTGTTATGTTGAGATCTAAAAGGAAAGGGAAGCTTGTACACTAATTACTTAACTAGGGAAAGCATGGGAAGAGTTGTCCAAGAAAATTTTGATTCGAGGAAGTTGCTCAATTATGCAAAGAGTCCTTAGTTATGTGTAATGTGTACTACCTCAGTGTAAAAACGGGACCCAGGAGAAGTTTTTGATGTTATCGTTGCTTCATAGTACATGCTAACGATTCACATGATAAAGTTAGACAGTGCAAAGTCCGTATGTTAAAACTGAAACGGGGCAAAGTGTACGGAATAAAAATTCATTCAAAAATGGCTACCTTCGCTTTGCTTCCGAGCTTTACTGTCGCTAAACAGACAAATGGACAAGCAAAAAGGCAATTATTTCACAACTTAGAGCTATACAACAAAGTGATAACAATAGTAGAAGGCAAACTAATAAAACTCTGAGCATTTAAACAAGGTTCAAAATTTAAAAAAAAAATAGTTTTCATGACGAGATGGTTGAAAAAATGACTTTCTGGAAAAAATGGAAAAAATTTAAAAAAGGCAAGCACCAATTATTTTTATGGTTTTTTAGCCCAAACTCAAAAATTACTATATCAGGGAGTTCAGACGGTCACTGTCATAGTAAGATGTATGGTGCAATATTATGCCCCTTTTGGTTCATTCATCGAAATATGCATATTTGTAAGAAAACAGGTTTAAAAAACACAAATACTTCATTTAATTTGTTCACTGCACCAGTTGTGGTTGTAATATAAAGCTGCAGTTTTTCGGTGTCCCCGGAAGTACCTAAATATTTAAAAATGTTTTTCAAGTTCTTCGAGGTACGTCATTCAAAACATGATTGTTCAATGTATGTTTATTCTCACTATCACTCAACGATGCAAAATCGTACACATTAAATTTTTATAAACACCAAACTTTCTCCTATTAATTATACTTCTTCGTAGTTGCAGGTATCTAACGTATATAATAACTCTTTAACTGTTTATAGTATGCCCGTAATCGTGTAAATTTAATGTTATCTGCAGTAATATTCTAAAGTTATCCCTTCAGGTACGAATCACATAATGTATATGTATGCATCATCTTATCTAGTTTATATCAAGTAATCACAATCGAGATAAATTGTCATTTTTCAAATGTTATTGTAAAAATTATCTTGAAACCTTGATGTAGAGAGTGAGAGAACCGATGAAAAAATCCTCTTGTAGTTATAAAATTGATGATGATGATGTTGATGATAAAACTATAGAGTAGAAGACAGGCGAAATCAAATCGGAATAGAGTCGAGTCAAGTCAAAAAGGACCCTCTGACGACAGATTTCCTGACGATGACGCGACATGGCAGTTCATCTTCTTCGGACATAAGTATGGAAGAAAAGAATCAGTTCGTGCACATTATATATACTTGTTGTATATATGTATAATGTATACTTTGTGACATCGTGCTCTTCTTTGACGAGAAAAATGCCAATCTGAAAATACATAAAAAATAAAACAACAGTTGGAAGAATGGTTGACATAATACTAGAATGGACTGCTTCGTGCTATTAATTTTTAACGTGTTTCATTGGTATTAGTAGTTTAAAAAAATATTTACTGTATTTATTGACAAATGAAAATGAAGTACCTTTTTTGTAAGTTTTTATTTGAACAGGATGCGACGAAAGGCTCGGCGAAAGTCCTTATTGAAAATTGTGTAGATAACAGGGTTGAGGGCGGAATTCATGTAACCTAGCCAGAAAGCAATGGCAAAGCCCCAAGGAGCCACGTGACATGAAGGACAGAGTGGCTCCAGGATGTAGAGAAAGAAAAAGGGCAGCCAGCAGAGAATAAAGGAGCCCATGATAAGTCCAAGAATTAATGTCGCCCGTTTCTCTTTTTTCCTTGCTATTCTTCTCTTTTCTCGTTCAGGATCCCGCACCTCCTGAGTGGTTGGGAAACATGGAATAATAGAAAAATACATGAAATGTGTTCTTTAGTAAAATGTTAATGATAATAAATTTGAAACTAAAGTACAGAAAAACTGTAACGACAAAACTTATACCATATTTATATTATAAAAACATGCATCACTTAATGTCTACAAAGAAATATTGAGCTCCAATCAATCATACCATTAAAAACATTATATATACATTTTGTGTAGTAAATATACATGGTAAACAGCCAGCCAAACGTGCAAATCGTCAAGTCTCTTTTATTCTACCAAAATTTGCCCGAAGAAATCTGTCAGACTTTGCAGCATTACTATATTGTATTGGTATACATTGTTCAGCTAATTAACTGGTAAAACCAAACAAATTTTGAAGGTCGATCACAGTGAAATAATAAACTAGTATCTGTAAATTTGTACTTTTACTACATCCGTTATACTTTGATTTACACGAAGTACAACTATAGATATTGCGCACCAAGTCATGGTAATCCAAAAAGAAAGCAAAAGATTTATGAATTTACCTTAAAAACCTGCCGTAATGGGTAAGAGTGAAGAGAAAGAACGTTGCTGAGCTTATAATTGAATTAAAAAATTAAACAATTCTCTGCTATAGCAAGCAACAAGATATTTATTAAAGCACAACAGTTTACTACATAGGTTTAACCCTTTTCCGGTTCCTTAAGATGTGTTTCACAAACGAACAACTGGGCGATGCATAAATATCAATCATATTTTATGTCATAACTTATACCCATGCGTAAAATAAAAGACCTGATTTTTACTTCATGTGCAACCACATATAAACCAAGTTAAAAAATAGTTTAAACAGTATGAACAATGTCTTTCACTTGAAAGCAAACTTGTTGTTTTATAATTGACAAGTTGTTGACGTTTTGTATCTTAAACTTTTGTATGCAGCCGCCAACCAGCTACACATTATAAAAAATATATAGAATAACTGAATACCATATTGTTATGACTAACAGTGGATTGTGCCGATATCACACAACAGCGGTAAGATTATAGGAGAAGGACACGTCGCCTAAAGACTTATATTTTCACACCCAACTGAAAAAGAAGTTGATGTACCCTTTTATTTTACAAGGAGGCAACATGGATGGATGGATGGATGGATGAATCATTATGGATGTGGAGATTGATATGGTTGAAGGGTTGTGCAAATACCTTATCCTCACGTCATTTCACTTACTTTAATGTTAGTAGTGTAGTGAAGTAGTATTACCATCACTACAGCATTGCACAAGTTGTAGTAGCTTCTATTATTATACAAAGTTGACGGAGAAAATTAATTTTCGATAGGAGGATAGGTATCAAAATAAAAGGCGTGAGCTATGGGTATACGAGAGAAAGTAGCTGTTGGATGGGATACGAACGCCTTCTTCTTTCTCTTCTTCGTACTTTCCCCCGCACATCTTCTAAAGACAGTGAGAGAATGTGGGATTTAACTCTGCTACTCTACGTGAATAAATAATGGAAGGGAGCAAAAAGTACACACATAATAAGGGCAATACATAATATAATATTCATCATCATCATGTATTGTACTCTTTATGTGTGTTGGTGGTGATGTGATAGTACAGCACATAGTCAAGGATTTTCTATTGTTATTGAACAAGTTTTAGGTTGCCTTTTTATTATTTTATTAATTCTCCTTAGAAAAACTTTGCAGGCTTTAAAAAGGTATAAGAAAAATAAAAGTAGTGGAAGAAGGAGCATCGATAGTAAAAATAAGGAAAAAAGTACGCTGGCTCCGCCAACATGTTCATCATCATCTTTGCCACCACCTGGTTGATTCTTGAAGAAAAAAGAGTAGGTGGTACTACACAACCACCACCAGTAAATGTAACTAACGGCTACATAGTAAATAAAACTTGCAGAAAATGTGCTACCCCTGTCGCCTTGGTAGTATATATTTTTCCTATCCTTTTTCGAACCTCTTTTTTCTACAAACTTTACTTTCTCTCCACACTTAATTTTAAATGGACCGTGTAGATTAAGACGTTTGATTTTTTCCCAATATATGTCATGTGGAACCACCCTTGCTAGCTAAAGTTATCATAACACTACTGCCTCTGCCACCATCTATAATACCCTTAAGGACCTTATTTTTTCATGCAACACCTAATTTTTTTTTCCTTACAAAAAGGAGAAGGCATGTGGGGATTCCTTTTTTCTAATACCAACTTGCTGCATTCATGAAACTTTCCAGCCATGTGTGTGCCAAGAGGAAAGGTCACTCATTGCCACATTCGGTTCAGCACTATAAACTTGCCTTGGTTTTTTTTACTTGGTTTGGTGGTGTATCATCGATGGAAGAATTATAGGTTACTAAAAGATTCTGTGATAGCGGGTTTATGACTAGAACTAGAACCAAACTAGTTATGTAAGGCAAGTTCATTTTCTTCTCATCGTCAAGACCTCCACTCTGTTGCGAGTGGTGCATGTGTGTGAGTTCTTTTTCTAGCTCCCTCCCTTTGAAGATATTTGAATAAAGAGTATGATCATCATGATGATGACGGGTATTGGAGAAAATGGTATTGTGGGTTGGTTGTGTGTATTAAAAGTGCACTGAAATTCATGCAACTACTACTATATGTGTATGTTTTAGTATTTCTATCAAGTTCGTTATTATATTGTATATGTGAATGGTGAAGATGACTATTATGTTTGTCCTTGTCATCTCCACCATACTCTACCGTAATATTTATCCATATACAGTGCGAGCGAACATACAAAATCTAGTGTTTAGGCAATGGTCGTGCGACGAAGTTTAAAAAAAGATAAATAAATTGAATGCTAATCACGTATGCGGTTCGTAGCAGCTCCTCTATCCAACAGTGTTGTAAATCAAACGGGGATTCTCTATTGCAGTGCTCTTTTTTTGGAAACGAATTTATAATAATAATGGGTAAAGGGAAGTAAGTGGGATTTTCTGTGTCAAATATGTTTAAATTAAACTTTCTTCGTATGAACATGGTTGGGTGTGTGCATGGAAGAAAATAA
Source organism: Entomobrya cf. arborea Gr-Col-00668 (assembly GCA_034699025.1). Taxonomy (NCBI): domain Eukaryota; kingdom Metazoa; phylum Arthropoda; class Collembola; order Entomobryomorpha; family Entomobryidae; genus Entomobrya; species Entomobrya cf. arborea Gr-Col-00668. The sequence goes on along the minus strand of JAQIWN010000471.1, from coordinate 12,929 downwards.
AAATCATGTGAGAAGGTAATTTCGAAAGGACAAGACAAGAATCTAAGAACAAAACTAAATTTACATAAAACATACAGACTATATTCGGATACATGCTGCTGTATAAATGTAGTCATATGAACACAATTGATATACAGCAATAACAACAGAAAACGACAGACTTGTACTGAATGTGCATGCCATTATATTTTTGCAACGAAAATTGCAAACAATAAATGTGTCTGAGCATGCGTATTTTTTTGTCTAACTGTAAGTCGTCGGGTGTAAATGATCAGAAGATATTTTATATTTATGCAAATGTAAAACAATTTATTGGTTCAACATATTACAAAGTAAATTATACAGCATCTAAACGCTTTCTAAATCTTTTCTAAATATCTTCCCCGGTTATAAAGTCGTTTTCATGAGAATGATTAAGAAGTCGAATGGGGAATTTTAGAAGCTTTTTACTAAAACTGAAAATGTGTAAACTATGCCCTGCACTGACCAGGTTCCTTTCCAGTTTCCCAGTACTGTGAGATGATGTATGTTGTCTGCCGCATACGGCATTAAACGAAAAGGAAGATTGTTTTCTTTATCTCATGTTCTGTCGAAACCTATAAATATACACTGAACATATCACACAGGCTTTCCCTTCTCTTTCCCTTTTTTGCTCTGGGTTGGTGGAAATGGGACCATAATGTGTTTGCTTGCATGGTGATGATGATATTGATAGTGATAAGAATATCTTCATATTTATAGCACACAAGTGGTAAATAGGTAGTGAAATGACGACTCGTTCAAAGTATTTGATGATTTCATTTTACTGTGAGAACCAAATGCCGATATCACTCACAGGGAAAAGGAAACTGTTGCTGAAGGCGTTTCCGGTGATATCATTCCTTTTTCGAAGCCATGTTTCAATTTACTTTTCAGGTAGTACGCTAAACGGCCAATGTGTATAAAATGTTCGATGACCTGAACCTTTTGCAATGCTTCATGTTAGACTCCTACAGACACACTATCGTGTTTCGTTATCATTCCTGTCAAAAATTCCTCAATGTGTGTTTCCTATGTATGTAAACTCACAACTACCTAATATGAGCTTCAATCATCCTCAGTTTTTGCGAGATGATTTATAAAAGTAATTTCCTCCATATGAATAAGTACTCATTTACAATACACAGATGTTATACTACTCACTGACCTGGCCTATGCGTAACATTCGGCCCAATAGTGTCAGCACCGAAAAAAAATATCAATTTACGACGCGAAATGACAGGGAATTAATCGGTTTTCGTCATCAGACTGCACCAGAAAATCAGAAAATAACTTGCCAGTATAGTAGCTCATTTTATTCAACATAGCCAAACATGTGTACTATGTTCGCCAAATTGAGCTGTGTTGGAAACCCTGGTGTATAATTTTGTGAAATCGTCTAGATTAATCATATAATTGCAGTCTATTACATCATCATCACATGGTACTTTCTATTAGCGTACCATAAAACAGAACTAATAGAGTTACATAGCTAGCCTATAGAAAGATCAGATCAACAGTAATTATGACTACTACACTAATCATTATACGTTACTAAAGCGAAAAAGTGGTATTCACATTATATGCTGTGTACAGTGCAGTGTCGATATTCCACAACGATAATATGATGCATAAAATGTAGCAGTGGGCATGCATTCCATTGCATACCATGTTTAGCCACACGGTCACATGTACTTCTAGTGCTGAAAGGATTTTTAGATAATATCCTTTTGTAATTAAAATGTAATCTGTTAAAATCACCTATTTGAGAAACGGATCGTGGTCGTTCCTAATATGTATGTATGTAGATAATCTTGTGTATCTTTTATTTTACATAGTACCTATTTTACCACATTGGAATAAGTGAAAGTACTATATAGCTAGTTCCCTTGTTTCACAAATTATTGCATGCTCTAAACATATTAAAAATATCAAGGTATAATGGGCCTTCTCCCGAGATGGATATGAGCCCCTCATAAATGCCCTCATATGTTATACACCTCATATCTCCATAGTGCGGTAAATACAAAATACGCAATATACACTTACGCAGATTCTCGGGAGTTGGCCTAATGTGTATATTTTTGCAACATTCAGAATGCATGTATTATAAACCCATATTGTACCCATGCAAATAAATTTAAGGAAATAACTGAAGACTGAATGAAGTTTTTAGTAAAAGTTTTCATTCAAAGGGATTAACTGAAGACATTGACAAAAGATGATAAAAATGTATAACCAAAACTCACAAATTAATAAACTTAATAAATAAACAAACAATCAAAACAATTCATATTGAAAACGAGTATAACGTGCCAAATTTACTAAAAAAAATGTTCAAAAAATCATTTTGCTTTATGTTGTATTTAAAGCAATGTTTATAAAAATGCATTTTATGCAATACCATCTACGTTAGCAACTGGAAAAATAAAAGTAAATATTTCGGATAAAAGTTTCATTTTTATTTATATAACAGCTACACTTCCATCTTGAATGAACTTGTTCATTTTTTTGTAATGGCGATTTTACTGTGAATTTTCTTCTTTTTTTCAAAGTATACGTGTAATACTGCAGCGTCTGTGGCTGGCTGTCACTCGCTACAAATAATAACTTCGAGTGAACTGAATAGTTCATGCACTATTTAAATAGAAGACAATTATTTTAAAATAATGCCACATTGTACTTTTAGCCTAGTGACTGATTAGCTGACTATAAAGTAGAGTGACTGATGCCAAGTACTTGTACATAGGTATTTTCACGTGTCCGAATAATTTCCTTAGTAAATATATTAGCACAAAACTTCGTCGCCCTGTTGACCACTGATAAACTGCCACACGTGGGATATTATCATAATCATCATCAAACTGACAAGATTTCATTTCGAACAAAACAAAAGCTATCCATTTGAGCAGGCAGCTTATGTTGGAATTGGAAAGTAGTGCTACATACATTTTCAGTAGATTCTCGAGTTTTGTATCAGTTATCGCAATAGCAAATTGACCAGATTCGAGTGAAAAGACCTATGTATGTATGCTACTTTTTAATAATATTAAAACGTCATGTAACAACACTACGATGAAACTAGATGTTGACAGGGTGCATTTTACAAGTTTCTACAAGGAAAAAGGTTTAGGAGCATGCTCTGAGTGAAAAGTGTGTTATAATAAAAATGACAATGAAAGCGCTTAAAAAATTTGAATAGAAGTTATCGTTAGAAAAGATGTATATTAGTATACTAAATGATATTATATAGGGATCGGGTTGGACGAACAAGAAGTGAAGATTAAACGAGCAAGTTATTTTTCAGCTTGCACGTTTACTCAGGGTTTATTTGAGTGCGAAAGTGTCTTACTTTAGGGGAGGGAAGCTTTCCCATGTCGAGAACATCACGGCGTGCCTTGTTAGAGGCAGATTTCTTGCCAAAGAATGGTTGGCAGAGGCGAAGCTTAAGTGGCTTGACGACGGCACACCGGCTTACAGCACCCGAGTCGGATGAAGAAGGCTCCACGTCACTCACCGGGTCCATGTCCAACTGAAGTCGAGAACAGGATCGGGACAATGTACCCAAAATGTGCACATCCCCATTCAAAGACAAACTGGAAGAGGTTCTCCAAATGGTCGGAGTTTCGACTCGAAGGAAATGGAGCTTGGATCCTTTACTCTTTTTGGTGCTAGCGTGACTGGCAGTACCTTCATCAGGTCGACCACTGCTACCATTAGATTGGAGCTCAGACATCTTACTTTCAAGATCACTTACAGCCAATGTGGATTGCTGGTGGGGGAGGCGGTTGCTCGCGCTACTGCACTCGTCATCCATCGTGCTCGTGCTCTGCTTCAAGTGAACTGTTGGCACTAGAGGCTGTTGGTTATTAGGCTTGTCCACATTGTCGCTGTCCCGTTTGATCAGCGTCTCACCCCCTGCCACTCTCGTTGTCAGCAGAGGGTCCGTCGGCGAAGAGTCTTTCGAACAACCAACCTTTGGTGAGTCTTGGGTCTCTTGATCCCTGTTCGTCCCCACCACTACCACTGAGTTTTCACTCGGTGAGGTATGTTTTGGACTAGAGCCCTGGCTCCCATCACCACTCCCAGCACCACCACCACCCTGCTCACTGCCTTTGCTCTCAACGTTATCTTGACTAGACTTATTCTGGCTATCGACTGTACTCGTTGTCGTAGTGTCGATAGCTAGAGGATCACTTGTCATCATCACATCCATATTATTATTGGTATTATTATTGTTATTATTATTATTATGTGTCTCACTTTTACTGTCTACGCTACTGTTAGTCCTCTCGCTCACTACCTCCACCGTCGTTTGCCTCTCTTGAGCATTATTATTAAGATTCTCACCATTCCCATGATTATTACTAGTAGTAAAGTTATTATTACTACTAGCACCACTATTAGTACTATGCCTCTTGTGCAGTTGCTCATGTAACTTTTGATCTTTGTCCCCTGACGAGGCAGCAGCAGCAGCCGCCGCAGCCGCCGCAGTGAGCTCTGGTGAGCAACTTTCCACAGTAATCTCAGGATTGACAATAACTTCTTTTTTTCCTGTTAATGGTTCTTGGAAGCCCACTTGTTTCGAAGTGCGACCATCTGGTGTTGGTGGAAGGCTAGGGGAGTCTCTGCTGATGCATGTATTTGTACCGCCGCCACCACTACCACCGCTCCCACCATCCCTGGAAGCATTCGTTTGAGGTAGGAGGCATGCAGCCGTTGCTGCTCCTGTTGATGTGGTCGCTTTCGTTGTTGAGCCCTCAGTCACACTGCCACCGCCTTTACTTCTTTCTTCAATTTCAATTGCTGTAGACGAAGGGGCTTTTGGCTTTGGGGGCTTTCTCACACATCGCCTAGCCCGCGCTCTGGCAGCAAAGTAGATTCGAATGTAAACAAAGACCATAATGCAGCTGGGAATGTAGAACGAACCAAGGGCCGAGTACAGCACGTAACCGATCTCTCGACTCAACTGCAAAGAGAAAAAAAAACACAAAATCCATTAGTCATACAAAGTAAAACAAAGTGACGTCAGAACAGAAGAAATTCCGTGAAAGTAAAACAAGAGTTCAAGAAACATTGCTCATTCCACTAGAATGGAAGTAATAATAAAATCATTTTACAGATTTTGCCATGAAAATATACATTTATTCAATTCTCCATCTCCATATAAACTGTGTACTCACTCAGACTGTCAAAGCAATCTTCGCTAATACCGTTACTACCGTAATAATCTACCGTGTGCACGGTTCATATTTCGCATCTCATCATCATATATAGCCCATTACATTAGCTGGGTCCCTAGATGTAAAATTATACATAATGACATAGTTCCACTAAAATAAGTTACTTTTATCCATATGATGTCCATGAGATCTAATTTAACATACACGACATGCAAGACTCAGTTCCTGGAGCTATTCCTCCAGAAGAAAATACACTATGCACACGTTCCTTCACTTATTATCAAGTAAACTTGTACCACTCAACTCTCCGCGTTGCTGTCGACACCACTCAAGATAATATCACTGCCTTTCACACAGTCCGAAGAAAATAGTTAGTTAGCGTGGCTTCCCCAGTGATTTTCCATTTTCATTTCCCCTTCTATTCCAGCAACACCACTGCCACCACTAATGAGTATGCATCCTTAATCATCATACCCCCATCATCGACAATATCGACGCTAATTTGCATTTAGGAAGGACTTTAGGGATCTGCCATAATAGCGAATTCTACACGATTTGGACTGAACAAGTACAGAGAAAGTCAGAGTTAGAATAATATGTCATCATCTCTTTCAGACACCAAGACTGCAATAAAAAGTAAATGAAATTTACCCAAAAACTACACACTGAGATAGATATTATGATGAATATTATGAAAACTTTGTTGAGAAACAGGGAAAAGCATGGAGAAAATGGAGAAACATGACAAAAGTTGTTTGTTATAATTGAGTAGGTATGCGCCCCTCTTTTTGACAACAATCTCAATCTGACTGCACTGCTGCTGATAATTACTGCGGGTACATGGTTAATATATGTATGTCTCCTTATATTACACACGCTACTAATCAACATTTTGTAATTTATTTTGATTAGATCATCGTCATGCCACCAAAGTCATTAGAAAAAAAGTACATGAATCTACGCATTACATAACGCTGGCATTGTCTAAAATTACACTTGCTTCAACATAATTTGTGCATTCTTTAAACTTATACAAGATTTTCTTCCTTAAAACTATTTCTCACGTTCCCCCATGATATAACCTTAGTGTAGGCAGTGCGGAGTGCATTATGTAGATAAACAGATATATATCTACTTCCGTGCCGCCACGTCGTAGTTTCCCTGTTTATACGAACATTACATTGAAATGTAAATCAGAATCTAGGAAAAGCATCTAAATGAAAAAATTTAAGCCCCATTAGTTACTGTTTCGCTCCAAAGCATACAACATTTTCTTATAAAACTAAGGGAAAACAGCTTTATAGCAACCCATTCAGTAAAAAATCACACGACACATATGGACGTCAAGTGTACAAAAAAATCCAGATATTTTGTTTACTGTCTGCTACAGTTTATGTTGCTCGTTGCTCTGAAAAAAACTGGAAGCTTTCTCTGCACAAATTTGTTTTTTTTTCTCTCTTCAAGTAACAAGTAATAATGATAGAAATATACGACTTTCACTCACGTTACACTTGTGTATGTTATTGCAAACATTCATACATACCCAGTTGACTTGACCTTGTTTGTAACATTCCTTTCTTTCATACTCATTTTTTAGAGTGTACTCCAATTCTCGAGACTCTCCAAGTCAGTCAGATGGTGTTTCAAATCGTGTTGAAACATTTGGAACGGGTGTATAAGCATTAAAATGAAATGTTTGTACTTATTGACCTACACCTTATACGTGTCTTCTAGATCTCATAATATATAATCCTGTCGACTAGATTTACTTGCTTTTCGGTTTTATTTTCTTCACATGCATGATTGCAGATAACAAGACATGTTTGTGTTCCATTTTTGGTTCTTGAGTATTCGCATTATCTGCACCATTGGATTTGACCGGAGAGTTGACTGCTGTCGTGTTCAGTACGATTGTAGGTAGACATTTTTTATTAAGTATACTTTGTAGGAAAGAATAAACAAAACGATTTCTAGCGTCGTATCATAACTTATAACAGTTAAGGACCCCGAAAAATGAACACCGGTTTTTACAATCGTAAAATGTGCCTGTTGAACTCATTGCTTTGTTTACTGAACGAGAGCATTTTTTTGCTAGTAAATGATTCATTACTGACCGTCATTTGGATTCAAAGAACCAATTTAAAAGTGGCATGACATGGGACCTGTACTCATTACATCTTTTGTGAAAATGAAACAATTTGAAATGAATGGATCTTTCTATTTTGACTTGCAGCGCTTTTTCCAATTTTTTATTCCAGCGCTCCATTCTGTTTATCTAATGTAAACAGCTAGTACGCTAGTCTCCTACTACAGCAGTCTGTGAAGACAAAAGTATGCCCACATTTCACGTCACCAAAGTAAGAATAAAAATGATCATGTCCCTTTGCTTGTATTGTTCTGTATTGTGCATGTAGTCAAAAAACCATGAAAAATGTTCTGTCATTTTGAATCAGATAATATGTATACATGTACAAGCACTTTGTTAGTCACTGCTACTCGTAGCTGGTACAGTTGTCCCACACAAGGAAATATGAACAAGGGAAAAATGTATTGAATGAGAATTTCTCTAAATCTCTTGCTTTTGGGTTGATTTTTTTAGTAAAAATCCTGTCAATGTTAAGCTAGTACACCAACCATAGTATCTATAGTTTTTTTTGTTTGGTACTCTGTCCTTCTTGGCCTACTCCTGTCCACTTTCTTTTTCTGTTGTTGCTTTCACCACTGCCACTTTTCTTTTACTTTTTTCATTGTAGATTTGCAGACAACGTGCCACAACGATAAGTAAACGTATAGTACAAAAAATCTGTGATGGAGAAAACAGTGCAATTTGCCAACATTTTTCTCTTTTACGTTCTCTGAGCTGAAGTAGAATAAACAGATATTGACCAAAATCTAAGTTAGAAAGGCAAGAGTTGACTAGTGTATTACATATCATTTGCTTGGGAAAGCGGTGAATATATATACACTGTGTTAGCTGAATGTAATGCATTTTGAAAGGACATGAAGTAAACATGTACGTATTAATACGTACATGCAAGCATACAAATATTACAGTACAACAATTTTATATTATTCTTTGTGTCGTTTCTGTGTACCATGATTGCCTTTTTTCAAATTGTTTTTCATTCAGCATGGCTTAAGTCTCTAGTTTTTGTTTCCTCAGCTCCTCGCTTTTTGTATTGATTTTAAAACAGAAATAGAAGCACAAGTACGATGGGATGCTGTGCTTCGTGTGTGTCACACAAGTATACCTCAATAAATCTGTTCCCTTACATTCCAAAAAATTATCCTATATATTCAGTCTATAAAATCTACTAGATAGCACGCTCTGCTGATTATAAATATTCGTAATAAAACCCAGTTTTTAAGTAGGTAGCGCCGGGGTGCATTCCGTCGGTAGTCCAAGTGGTCTAACAAATGTATAATTTTTTTGCAATGTAATGCTTCATTTTCCAACAAAAATTAAAATCAAATATAAATCATGTTAGAGGAGCAGATTTGATATATTTTGTAAATTATAATGATGGTTCTAACAGAAGACAACAAATATAGAACAGAAATTTCCTGCATTTTTACCCAATTAGGTTTTTTAAGTAGTTTTTCTCCAAACCGTCTTTTCCTCCAAACTGTTCGTGTTCGTATTAAAATATTGTACAAGATAAAAACCATAACATTAGAGCTTGTTGAGAATTTATGGATTTTTAGTTTTGTAGACAAAGGATAATCGTTTGAGTCTTCTTTCCATTTCCCATTATATCAACTTTTTTTAAATACAATACTGTTTATATTATGTCAAAGTACATAAGTTCTAACTAAACTACACCATATGAAGTGTATAGAAATGCGATATGACATAGTTATGGTTATAATAATAATAAGAAGAAAAGTAGGATACGAAGAAAGATTTTGTCGTGGTGATCATGAATATTCATAAAGAAGAGAAAGTTTTACAGGTAGACGAGCTACTATTGTTGCTCTTGCTGCTCGAATGAAAGTAACGATTTACCAAAAACGAGTCAGCTTACGTTAGACATGCACAGCCACACACACCCTTGCACACCAGTTGAGTTTTTTATCACAATTTCCAGCTAGCCATTTCTCTTTTCCACCAAAGTAACTCAGGTCTTTGAGATTTTTTTCCGTCGTCAATTTTAAAGCTGCATTGTTCTTATGATAATGGCTAGCGGGGAAAAATTCATTAGATCAGCTACTTCTTCCTAACTGTTAACTTTTAGAAGAAAAAAAAAGTTTCCAGTTTTTTTTAGAGCAGCAGCAACGGACGACAAGCAGAGAGAGATACGCGAGGAAATGAGGCATTTGGATAGAAAGACAAAAGGATACGGAAAAAAAGTTGGTCGAGTTTATACCGTCGTCTTGAAATCCACTCACTAGGTCTACTCTCTATCACTTCTCCGCTGGTCGTCTCATCTTTTTCTGAAGACATTACCTTTTGTGAGGAGGAAAGTCCATCTAGCAACCAACTTCTGTGAGTTGCTCATACTTTTTTATGACATAAATACATTTATCATCTAATGTGATATGACTGTAGTTTCTTCACACAGAGAATCAGGCTTTTATTTCAATTGCTCTGCTATTTATCTGACATTCGTAATGTCTTTGGTGTTTTATGAACCGTTATAAAAGTTTCGCAATGTGTACTTTAATGAATAAATTCATGTTATGGAATCTTCACGAAATTTTAATTACTACTAAAAATTTACAAAAAATGTCGATAACATTAATTCTGCCCTACCGTTGTCATTTAAAAAACTGTGAAGCGATTGGTCTATTTTTAACAATACTTAAAATAAAGTTATGTACACATTTTAGAAATGAAAAAAATGGTTAGTTAAAATGCAATTAATTCTAGTAGTACAGAAATTTAAATATTGTACTTTCGTTTCTTACGTTACACTTGAAAATTTTACAAGCCAACGAGGGAACATATAAAAGTTATTCAATACTTGGAAATGTTGCAAAGCTTTATAATTATTTATAAATCTCCGCATCTTGTTGTTTGATTCGTAAAATAGCACTTCATAGGCCAACTGAACCGCAAGTACCTCTTTGGTGTCCCCTGTGGCCCTTTATACCACTCTATCTCGAAAGTAAAATTCTGCAAAAGCATGTTTACCTTCATATAGATAATGTGTTGAAATTCAATACTTTGAAACATTGGAAGAACTTCTAAAAAAACTGCGCCTAAGTTATCCGAAGCCTTGTTGCCATTATCCTGACTATAAAGAGAATGGTGTAGGAAATGGTTCATGAAAACAAACGGGTCAACAACTATCGATGTATTCAACAAATAAAAGCCCTTTTAAATATAAACATACATAAGTACGTATAGAAGCATTTCATTATCAGATACTTAAAAAGGCAGAACAAATAGTTGTGTTTACGCAAGCCAATGAAAATTTATTAAGTATCTCACATTCCACCATAATAATGGGCTAACACAAGCACAATAACATCATTTCCACCCCTTATCCAAGCCAAACCCCTTGTTCTGTAGTCAACCACAACAACATTCACTTCAAACCAATGCGACCAATTGCAAGCCACACCACTATACTACCACTACCCCAAGTAAGTAGGCATAAGCATTAAATATTTTCCCTAACTCGCCAAACAGACTATAAACTATCAGGATGCTAATACATATGTCCTGTTCGGCCTGCCTGATGATATATTAACCTACGAATTTACTTATTACAAAATACAGCGGTAGTGCTCCTCTCCAGTTGAAAGCTGATCAAGAACAAAGGAAAAACTTGCAAAAGTTGAACTTCGCAGTTAGTTCTTCTCTCGTTCAGACAAAAGACGTGAGTGAGAGAGAGAGAAAAGTGAGAGGCATGGACAGAATTCCCGTTATATGCAATATCATATGTTGTACACGATAGAAGTTTAGCATTTACCTCTTTGACTAATAAAATATATGTATGCGGAGTGAAAATGAAAAATTAATTTTAATGCCATGTGTGTTTCCAAACATACGTTTACTACCACCACCACATCTATGCATACGGTTTTCCCAAAACAGAATGGAGAACCAGACCAAGCAGAAAGTGACCAGTAAAGAGTGAAATTATAAAGAGATGATGGCTTATATTTACATCTGCGAGGTCGGTCTATTATAGATGGAAGACTATTAAAATTATGTGTATTATTCTGCATTGAGAATTTTCGCTCTCAATAAAAGCGATGGTAGTGTTAAGTGAACACAAATATTTTTTTTTACGATGCCTACAACATTTTGATATTCTTCTATGACGACAGCGATGACTCTTTTTTTCATCAAGCTACTGCCTTTGTATTCTCATTTCTCGGGACAATGGAGAATGGTAGAGAAAAAGAAAGAAGCGGCGGTGGTAGTAGTGGTGACGGTGGTTTGAATCTATACAACCGTCAAGAGAAAATTATCCCGTTACACAAAGAAGCGTTACTGCTTACTTTCTCTGTTACGTCTACTGGTCTAGTAATGATGAAATGTAACGCTGAACATTAATAAACCAAAAACCAACAGTATAGTACATACTTGAGACAAAACTTAAGTAAATAAAGACAGCGTCTCACAGCGAATGAGCTCCACAAAAGGCTCATGACGTGTGTGTGTGTTGCCGTAGCTATACAACTACTTTTTACTTGTTTCTAGTTCGGCTTGTTTGCTGTTCTGATGCTGTCAATATTTAATTATACTGACGTTATCATAATGATTAACGATCTTACATGAAAATACCTCGTAATTACCATATCGGTATTATGGACAATAGGAAAAAGTTAAGCGAAAAGTTTAAATTACTTTTCAAAAAATAAACTATAATAATAGCACGTGTAAAAACACACTTCTTCTTATGTATAGATTACTAAGTTGAGTAGTATTCTTCATAAAAATCTTTGTACTTGCAATGCTTTAGTATCTCATCCAAAGAAAATAGTATTTTTTTTTCATTGGTGGCAGTGGCTCTATCCCTGATAAACTGTAAAGCTATAAAATATGTGATTTATGAATGAAGTTGTAATGAAGTAGTAGATATGTGTGGGTAAGAAATCGTAGTAGAAGTAGTAATGGTACTCTTCCTGAAGAAGCTTAATTTGTAGACCTGCTGCACAGAAAAAAAAGTTGAACATGAATTCTCTTTTTTCCATTTTTATAACTGTTCTGTTCACTCTGAGTGCAATAATAATGGCATAACAAAAGAATGGCAAGAAAGGAAATACTACTACTACTATTGGATGTGTATAAATGGTTGTAATTTTTTGAACGCACTATAAAAGCTAATAGAAAAAAGATATATTATGATGATGAACTATTGTACACATACACACAGACAATTTATTTGAGTGCTATTGACAGTCGTCATGATACTAATTCCAGGAAATATCTTAATGTTCCCTCGTTTTCTTTTACTCTTTTGCAGAAGAGTTAGAAGGAAAAAAACTTTCTTCTTCTTTTCTTGAACTATTCTTTATAGCTTTTCTTTTACCAAAAAAGATTTATTTCTATTCTTTAGGTAATGTGGGTAATATGCATTTATAATATACATTGATGTATGTATGAATGCATATATTATGCATCCTTGAAAAAAAATATTTCATGCAAAAAAATAAATATTTTTAATACTTCAATACAATGGATCACATGTATATAACATATTAAATTACATTTTTTTGTATTTTGCTGCTGAATTTGATTATTGATGATACTTGGAACATTTCTCATTTATT
>JAQIWN010000470.1:0-32665 GCA_034699025.1 Entomobrya cf. arborea Gr-Col-00668 | reverse complement strand
TTTTTTTCTTGGTACTAAATAAATGCCGGTGGTGGTGAGTGGTGATACAGTGATACTTGTCATTGTACTGCTGACTGCAGTGGGGAAAATTCATAAGCATTTTTTAAAGATATTTTGCTGAGAGTTGAGATTGAATTGAAAATGCTACTACTTGGTTTTTAGTTAGGTACACAATGTTTATGTGTATTCAATCAAATTGAATTGAAAATTGGAGTAATGCAATTATGACGACAGTCGAGTCTAGTTACTGTGGTGGTGTGGCCGTGGCAAGGCCAACAAAACAAGCATTTATTATTATGCATAATGATAAAATAATATTCTCTTTTTTTCTACTCTTCCCAATCCCAAACCCGTTTTTCTGTGTTAGAAAGATTGATCAATGAAGAAAAATGATGACGTTGATCTGTGAGCTGATCTGTAATGCTAAGTATTAATATCCTCCCCGAGTTTTACATATTGTTATGCTAAGCTACAAGAAATGTTATGCATGGCATAAGGAGTGTGTAGTGTGTATGTAGATTTACAATAAAATGAGAACAATGGAAAATACAACTCCAGTAATAATAGCATATTGAAAAAAAAAGATCAGATCAGGGAATTATAGGGTGGCACTCAAACAATCAAACCAACTGTGTCACGTTTTCTAATGTGAATTTTGTATACTGTACTGAATTGCTGTGAGTTTGAAGGAAGAGGAAGAAGGAGAGCAGCTTTTAAATAGTGAACAATGTAAACTGTGAACTGAACTGATGACGAGACGAGTGTGTGTGGAGGCAGAAGGGTTAAATGAGCCCAAAAAGACTACCTGATGTACAAAAATTGTCTTCAAGTTTATACAACCAACATGCAATACAAGCATGCAATACAAGTTGCAACAATGCAATATGTTCAAGAATTAGAAAAGGGAGGATTTTAAAATTTTCTTTCAATCTGTCTTGCTTATTGGTTTTAAGTTGACGTTTTGGCTTTGTTACAAGTTAAGCCGTTTTCTCTGGTCTGGTCCATGGTGTCAGTGTCCTTATGCCACTGCCACCACTTTACTAACTGCACCGTTTAAAAATGTACAGTAATTACTCGTGTTTAATTTGCCATTTCAGTTCTCAGGAAAACTTTAATTACTCAATAATTGTTTACAAACTATTAACTTTTTTTAAATGCTTTACAGGCGTAAAAACCTGTGTCTTGTGTGTAAGTAGAGTTTTGAAATAGTAATGCTTTCTGGTTTTGTACTTTTTTTTATATTTTACGGTAATCAATGTAATGATTCTCTCTCTGGTCCCTGTGGACTTTGCAGTGTGCAAAATTGCTCTGATTACATATCTTGAATAGGGGGGGAAAAAAATGCTCGTGACTTAAGACTTGGTGGTGGTGGTGGTACGTGAAAAATTTGAATGAACTTGCAAACTGCATTTTATTTTGAACAGCTTATTTTTTTTTGCAAATGAATGCAAGCCCAACCAGAAAACATGAAATCATCATTCATTGTTATTATCTTACAACTTGTAAAGCTTCTTGATCTCATGTTTATACTGTATAAAATGAATTAAAAAACTAAACCAATCTTTTCTTTCTTTCTTTTGGTATTATTGCTGTATTCATGCCAAACACTTTTTTAAAAATATGCAGTAAAGTATGCAGCATAACGAAAGAAGGATGAAGGATAGTTAAAAAATTTAAATATTGCATTGCATCGCATCGCATGTTTTTCATTTGATACAAGACATACGTACTCCTCTTCATCCTCTTCGATCTGCTCTAAAAAACTTTATCTCAATTTTTTTTCTCATTGTATATCGTGATGTCATGTTATGTCGGCCTTTTTTAAAAAAAATTGTGATGCAACTTGACAGAGAAGATATATTTTTATTTTTCATGTGAAAGAATATTATGTGCATAATGTTCTCACATGAGTGATGATGAGTATTTGAAAAAAAATGGCATTGGCAGCTTGTTAAAATATTATATTTGCTCTTGTTTTGTTTAATTGAAATTCAATGAAGGAAGAAAAAAAAACACTTGCTAAAAAGATTCATGACTGTTTTGACTGATTGATTGTTTTTGAGACAGTGAGAAAATGGATGGAGGATAAAGATGACGTATTAACTTTTAAAAAACACATCTGCCGAGAGCAAATAAAATGTGCAAGTTTTTTTTAAAGAATAAAAAAGCTTGTAAAAAATGATCTGCACTTTTTTTGGGGTTTACTTAAAAATAATGATGATGAATAAACATGAATATTATTTATTTGTGGTTTGGTTTGGTTGAATATTGGACGTTGGAACAGACGCACAAATTTTTTTAATAAGTTATTTATTTTTTTTGAGAAGAATAACTTAATATTCATATTTTGTATTTTATTAGTCTGGTCAATATAGTTGGATGGATGATAATATGATAATAATAGTACTAATGACATTGTATTGTAAGGTAATTTTTTTTGTAGATAGTCCTATTTGAGAAAATTGACCTTCGTCATTTCAAAGTCACAAGTCAAAAATGGAAGTGAGTTCATTGAAAATACATTATTGAGCGAAGAGTAGTGAAATGAGTAGTAAGCACGAATTGGACATGATAAAAAAAGGCATCATGGTCTTATTTAGAAAGAAGCTGGTGAGGTGGAACGTGAATTTAGATAAAAAGGAAGTATAGTCATCTCATCACCGTCGCACCATCAGAAAAAAAAACATGCCATGCGAAAAATGCCAAGCTAACAATAGCATTAGCTTTTTAACAGCCCAAAATTAGAAAATTTTCTTGTAGCGATCACGGTTGTCTTGCAATTTAAAAAAAAGGAAGAATGAGCATGATGAACACCAAAAAAAAGCAACTTGTTTGGTTGAGTTTGCTATCAGTTGTCACTAAAGTGTATTGTGTTGTTTTGTACCGCCAAGGGTCAACATTGAAAACATCAACACTCTGGTCATTAGTGTAAATTTAAAAGTAAGAAAAAAAAAAAAATATTTGAATAATTTACAGAAAAAAACGAACTTCACGTAGGTCGTTTTTTATTCTTCATGCTTAGATAGATGTTAACGGGAGCTAATGAGGTTCGAAATGAAATTATTTTTTTATGCCCTACTTCAACAAAGTTAAAAAAGAAAATACAGACTGGTCACTAGTCACAAGGTGCATATAATAATATATATGCAGGTGACGAGTGGCCAAAAATGTCCACTGTCCACTCCACAAACATGACAGACTTTCAGCCAAAAAGATGTGATGACATGAGAGCAGATGTGAAACTGAAAGATGTGAATAGGAAGACTATGAAATACGCAATAATGCACAAAAATAAGTGAAGGGTAAAAATATTTACAAGCAAATTGCCATTTTCACACTGCACTGCACTACTTTTATGGTAATTTCAAAAAAGAAGGATTTAAAAATTCAGTGAATTTTTCTACACTGTGCACAGCAGCACAATGCAATATGCAATAAAAAAATACAGGATATTGTGAGATACTCAAAAATAAATTCTCATCAAGTCATCATCATCATCCTCCTCCTCCTCTCCTCAATCTGCATGGTCACGGGTAACAAACCATAATAGTAGCAGTGGAGTTTGGATCGCTCACCTGTACAACTTTTTTTTTTTTACAATGCATTGCACTGCAGTTTGTGAATCCTACCATTATACAATTTTATTTTACAATCTGTTGTTCATGTTCATTGTTACGAGCCTACGCTAAATAATAAACAGACTCTAAAAAAATATATAATTCCAAAAGGCATGTCGTCGTGTGCATCCCATCCCCCCGCTCTCTATTATGAGCCGACTTGTTACCATGATTTGCTCAGAGAGAAAAAAAAATATAATTTGCACATCCAAAAAAAATCATCATGAAACTAATCAAGTGCAAAATTTACCAGAAAAGGCCCACCTTCCCCTATTTTTATACTGAGTAAACTACATACCAATTACATACATGGCTGGATTGAATGAACGATGCATTGCATTGCCTTTTTGTGAACGAACAAAATAACAAAATGATTATTCACCCACTACTTATTGTTATTCAGTTATCATCATCTTCTTCAACCATAAAAAAAATTTGTTGTAAAGGTAACCTTTACATTGAGCATTGACCGTCATCAACACTCGCATCGCATAATCGCCACCCGGTTTTTGAAAAAAAAAATCGTTTACTGAACATATATAGTCAGATCAGGCCAGTGAATGGCCATGATCATGATCCTGTCTTTTTTGTATACCAAGTGGTGGAAAAAATGTAATTTTCAAATTTGGCAGATGGGTAATCATCATCACCTTTTATTATCATAAGAAGATATTTTTTGGTGATGATGATCCCGATCCTGATCTGATGATCAAAATTTTCTGAAGAGTGATTTTAATTGGAGTATTTTTTCAAATGTCCAACCAAACTGTACAGAGAAAAAAACGTGATGGATGATCATTATTCATGCGGTCAGGTTAAAAAACCTGGCTCAATAAAGTAATAACAATGGTAATTCTTGTAGTAACATAATAGCAATAGCAATAGAAAAAAAATCAAATCAAGTCTGCCCACGCTTTCTTTTTAGAATTCCGCTTGAAAATATCTACATCGTTAAAAAAAGTATAAAAAATATAATAACAGTTCAAAAAGAACAAATGTGAAAGGAGCCCGAGCCCACCACTAGCTAAAAACCTACAGCTTTGTTTTTTTTTTGCTGAGCATTTTGTAAATAAACTGTATTGACAATTTTTTTTAATATTAAAAAATATAAATACAAGTTTATTGGGCGATTTTAATATTGAAATTGAAACCTAGATAGTCATGTCGTCAATTGGTCGTCAAGTGAGCGATTGTTTTGAACATGTCATCTAAGAAACTAGGATGACGAAGATAAATAATATTTAAACATTGACATTTCTTTTCAAAAGAGAGAGGTTCAGTCTCAGTCAGGTAAGTGGGTACACCAGAAAAAAAAACAATGCAAAATCCTGAATCCTCCTGACAGATTATATTTTTTTAAACGTTTGTCAATTTGAAGTTAGTCGGGGTACAATAGCCATGTCGCCAAAATAACATAACACCCAAATATATATATATATATTCAAGTAACAGGTTTAATTGACGCAGTTTATAGGAAAATCACAAAACAAAAAAAAACATACACATAAAATATTTTTTATGTGTCAAAAGTGATCATGCGTTGATTATACCATAAATGGAGTCGAGTGCTAGCCTGGCTCGCTCGGATGGTAAAATCTGATTGAATATACATTTTATTTGTAAACTTGTTTAAAAGTTTACTTTAAAGATTAAACTCCGAAATAAGTATATAAACATAAATATTTTGGTGGTGTTGGTTTATAGATTAAAATGGATAAATAGGATGATGAACTTTTAGTCTTGTTCGATTGTTCATTTTACCCAGATTACGATTACCACCGAATCATTTTACAGTGACCTGACAAACGAGCAAAAAAAGGGAGAAAACCAAGTGTAAAAACTAAGATGTATTCATCTATCCAGTTGGATTTTTATGTTACCTTTAAAGGTGTAAACTTTATATCTTGAGTAATCACACTTATTTTCATGTGTTATGTGTGGAGGAAATGTAAATAGTAAATTGAACATGAAGTAAAAATATTTTTTATTTGCTTTTGAGACGCACTGAAAACGTGTATACATACAAAAAAAACTAAACCAGACTTCCTTGTTTACTTTTCCCTTTCCAGAAAAAGCCAAGCCAGGTCATTCATGATGCATGATGCATGGCACATGGAAACAGGAAAAAAGATGATAAAGGTAAAAATTCCACCAAAAAAAATAACTAAACGTGTTGGATATTGGATTATGATAAAATAATACCAAAAAGATTTTTGCGAGAAAAAAAAAACATAAAAAAAGAAGAAAATTCCTTTTCGTGTAGAATTTATTTAGTTGAGTAGCAACCCAAATGCAAGCGTTTGGTATACACTGCAGTTATTTTTTTTTATGACGAACCTGTGACGATATGACGATATCATGTAATGTACATCACATCACTTTACACCAACACCATAACCAAACCACAAAATGAAATGAAACACTATTTTTTCTACCAAAAAATAAATAAATATTTCCACTTATGGAAGTAAAATAGGGAACTTGACGCTTTGGACCAACACTTGACTTGACGCTTCACATGTGAACTGGAAGACGGACAAACGTTAACTGACGAAAAATGAGATGATGAGGAGCAACCTTATAACTAAAAAAGCTAGAAGACCATCTACCCATACCATCGTACCAGCGTACCACCTTCCTGTCTGCCTGTATGACATTTTAGGTAAAATCTCATTTCGATGATTATTTTGGCTATGTTGGTCTTATGACTGGACAAAATAGGGTAACTATTTTTTTGTGATATAGCATGTTGGATTGAAATAGACGAAAAAAATGGCCACCTTCTCCTTCACTTCATTTTGGCTTGGCATTTTCTTTAGTCCCAAATGAAAAATATTTTAGCCATGCTGCATTATATTAATAAAGATTTAAAATTGCTTGGTTAAATCTAGATATATGCTGCATATTCCAATGTCATGTCACTACACTTTGTTCAGTAACAAATAAAAAAAAAACATGTACTCATACAAAATATATAAAAATGCATTTTGCAAATAGTTATGTCGTAATAGTTATTCCCAAGATCACCATTATTACCATCATCACATCAAGTCACCAAAAAGCTTATGTATTTTTTTATCATGCTTCTTGTTGGGATGAGCTATTCTTCGTAAATCTTTTTTCTTTTGCGTGGGCATTAAATCTGATGAACAACCTTCCATTTCCATCTCTTGGTTTGCTGGTGGAGTTCTTTCTTTGAGAATATCACTTTGTACTCTACTCTCGTTGTGTGCGTTAATATTTTCAATGCGTTTGCCTTGTTTCGTTTAAAGCTTTTGGTAAAAATGTTTAAAGTACAAAATTGTAAAGTAAGTATGGATGGTAATGGTATGGATTTATTATAGGGCTCCATTCCATTCCAAACCGATCTGATGATGTATCAAAGTTATAAATCGCATTGTGACCATAAAAATTAGCAAATTGTAACGATCCCCTACATTGTTTGACATTAAATATATTATTTATAGCGAGTGGTGCTTGGTGCTGCAAGTTCATGGGCCATAGGGCAATAAAATAGTTACCGAAATCTATATAAAGATTACTGACAGTCACAATTAACGTCATATCATAATCTTTAGCATAAGAATAAGAATCTGACAAGCCTTTTAGAAAAAATATTAATGTGGACAGGACAAGTGGCGTTTCTAAATTAGGAACTAAATTGCAGACCTATGTCACTAGGTAATTTATCAAGAAGGGTGACCAAAAAATAAATATAAGTATAAAAATATTATGGTGATGTGATGTAATATAATTTGGTAAAGTAAACTCCAAAAAATATTTGCTCAAGGCGTAATTTTTTAAAGAGAATAACAACTAAACAAATTAGCGTCTTGTACTGCACAGGGCAAAACAAATAAGATGGAGAAGATTAAAAATGTACAGAGATTTATGAGTAGATTTACTTGGTTAGTTGAGCAGCTGGGAAAAACTTGCAATGAAATCTGATGGATTGTAATGCAATGTAAACTGGTGATCATAGTAATTAAAATTTTGAATATAAATCACCAAAGTCGGCATGGTCTCGTACAAAAGTACAAATAAGGATTTGTTTATCCAGGGATATATGATGACGATGACAAAAAAATATAGAGTCAAGGACAATAATATATTTTAGACAATTAATTAAACTGTCACCTAAAACGCTCACGTTTTTATCATATGCGAGTTCTGACACGCACAGAGCACAGCACATGTTCAATATTTTTCATAGAAACTTGAGTTATTTTTAAAAGAAAAATATTTCATATGAAAATTTAACACTGATCTGATCACACTCAAATTTTGCATTGAAAATAATAACTCATAAATACCTCTCACGTGTTCGTTTTAGAACAGAGCAATTAGCTTTGCTTTTCGTTTCAATAAGCTTATTAATATGAGCCAAGGTCACTTTCCTTTTCAATTAACAATGTTTGCTCATGGATGTACCATGTCATAGTAATTCATAATTTATTTGACATATTCAACAAAAGGAAAAGTCGCACCATGGGACCACTCGACTACTGGTATTGAGTGATTGGAAGATTTACAATAACAAATTGCAGAGAAACCTTTTTTTTTCCTTTTCAACACAGTAGCACCTTTTGCTCTTGATTGTACTAATAACTCTGCATGGAATTTCCTTTTCTCAAGTCAAGTCACAAGTCAGTACAGTACAATTGCTGCCACTGTCACCCTACCATATTCACTAGCATAGTAATAAAAATAGCAATTAGGTTATCGAAAGCTATCTTGAGTGATAGCCGTGAAATTAAATTGATTGAGA
The DNA here is from genome assembly GCA_034699025.1 of Entomobrya cf. arborea Gr-Col-00668. Taxonomy (NCBI): domain Eukaryota; kingdom Metazoa; phylum Arthropoda; class Collembola; order Entomobryomorpha; family Entomobryidae; genus Entomobrya; species Entomobrya cf. arborea Gr-Col-00668. The sequence goes on along the minus strand of JAQIWN010000470.1, from coordinate 24,280 downwards.
TTTTTGCTGTGCACTTTACGTTTCAGAGTTATTTGTAAATTCACATAAAAGGAATAGGGAAATCTTGTTGACTTTCTTGATAAATCAATAAGGAACAGAGAGGTAATTTATACAAAAAAGATAAGATATTCCCTTATTAAGTTCCTTTGGTTTGTTGTGATTGTTGTCTAATGATGACGATGGAAATTTGAGCATGACCAAAATGAGGAAACATATTGATTTCAATTCCAATTACAAGTAAATTGGTAGCTAATGGAAGTATTGAATCTGAACTGAGATGAATTGCACTACTTGTTAAAAAATTAGTTCTAGTATTGTCGACGACTTTATAAGGATAAATATTCGTGGAGGTGAAAACAAGATGTTATCTGATTTAAAAGAAGCTGTTGTCACTGTACACTGGGCTAACCAACAAAATATATTTGGCGTAAATATTTAAGCAGCCAATATTGGAAAGTTAAAAATACTGAATACTAATATTATTTTGTACTTTGATTTAAAATGTCAACAGACATTGACATAATAAGAGTTCAAATAGTAAAGATGATCAGGGCCTTATCATTTAACACATATTGGAAACCAGGGTCATTTTGAAGACATCTTTACGTATACAGATATTCTGAGTACATTAATTACTTAACTCTAATCAATTTTTTGGTTTGTTAAGTACATATTTTAGTTTCTAATTAGGATGATGCCAACTCTTTGATAGGTTTGGCGTTAAAAATTTAATTAATCTAATTATTTTCACTAGTTTGTTCAATTATTTGTTGAACATGTAGACTCACAGTAAATAATTGACCTGTACTGTTTGAATCTGTACTAAAATTATACACAACTTATTATATTACGACGAACTTACGAGTATGATGGATTTTGAAAAAGGCACTTAATTCGAAGTTAAATAAAATGAATAAATAAAACTTACTTTGCTCAAGTTTATCTTCACAGTTTTTAACGGTGATATCCACTTCCAATTCATGGCGCTTTGTTAAGGCTCTCATCTCTTCCTGATTTTGTTCCCGTTCCTTTTCATATTCCGACTGAAGCTTCTGCAGCTCAGCCAATTTTTCATCTAAAAACAAATTCAAAATAAATGTTATAAATTATAAACAGGAAACGAAATGAGTAAAAACTGATAAAAAATACAATTTAATGAATTTATTGTGATAATCATACCAAGTTGATGTTTCCATTCCTTATTTTCCGCTTGTTGTTGCACTAGTTGCTCGTATTCACCAAGTCTCTGCAAAAAAAAGAGGAAAAAATTATAAGACAACTGTTTATTAAAAACCCAAATCATTAAATCATAATAAAAATTATAAAAAACAAAGTCATCATCTTGACCATAAGCATAAAACTTTTTAAAAATAGTACATCAAACAGGGAATCAAAAAAAAATATGAATTCACAAGCTGATATACAATTCATCCGACAAATTTTTTATGCTTTCGGTTTATTTATTTTTTTTAATTTTACCTGCTTATCCAACTGCTGAGCAACGATACCAAGGGCCACACATCTCTTATCAGCATCTTTCAAGCAGCCCTCTAACGTCTTTTTGGTCTCCTCGCCGGATGTCGCTAGACGACTAATTTGTTCTTGGAGATCGGAAACAATACTCGTCAGCCTGCTCACTTCTTCCTTAAGTGACGAATTTTCTTGGACAAGGACCGAGTTTTGGGTATTATGTTGATTGTGAGAGGATACCCGGTTATTATGTGCAACAGCCGATTTGTTTTTGCTGATTACATGATTGTTAGTTGAGGGATCTGCAATGAGAGGCTCAGCAGATCCGGCCACTTTTGTACATGACTTGGCTGAAGGGTGGTGGTCCAACTCCCCATTGGCTTGGCCACGGAGGAGGGGCCCTTCAGACTCATTTGCGTTAGCGTCGAGTGCGGATGAACCATAATTTTTCCCCACTGGACCAAGTCTGTTACGATCTATAAAAATATAAAATAAAACAATCAATTAGTAAATTTATAAAATTAAATATCTATACCCAATTATATTGCATATTTCACAAATTTTCCAGAGGTTTTTTTTTCAATTTTTAAACCCAACTCACAAAACAATGCCAAAAGTCTTATTCTAGCAGATGGCCTCCTAGTAATACCCTTCATTAGTATCTAGACTAATGAAATTATCACCAATGCCAACAATTACTCATTTAAACAACCACACAAATATTTCACTCCAGACACTCCACCTCAACTGAACTTTCGCCATTCGTCTTTGCCAACCACTTGCCAAGTTGAAGTCAAGGCTTCAACGTAGGCAGTCAGTCAACCGCCGTCAATAGACTGCTCGACGACAACTTAAAAAAAACACAAGTCTCAAGTCTCCTCAGCCTCAACACTACATTAAAAAAATTGTTATGATATAACAATAATATTTACTGATAAATTCGTTATGCTCCGTTACATTAAATATAGCAACAACAACCACTTATTTTTTGCTCCCACTACAATTATCCCTTGCATCATTGTAACATTAAAATAACCAGCCTTCTTATTACCGACATCTTCATTGTTATCGTTTTATGTATATTTTTTCAAAACAATTCAGTTCACTAAAAAAACACAAGTGAACATTATTACTTTGTATACTTTCTCAAGTTGTGAATTGGGAAGTCATTGTAATTATTGGCTCTCGTCGGTATTATCCTTATATCGTATAATTAAAGTCTGTATAAGACTCTGTGAGCAATAATAATAATCACTGGGATGATAATGATATGCAATTTTCATGAGAAGTCTGGTCTGCTAGACTTAAAAAGGATGAGGATGACGATATTGTAAGGTGGTCATGTAATTTTTTTCCTAATCCAATCCACTAACAACCAACTATTTTTTTAGCACTGCCACTGCACTGCCACCACCACTACCGCCACCGGAAGTTACAGTAATTTTCTACTGTAATAAGTTATAATGAAAAAAAAACTGTATTTTCAGGAGATTTTTAAACATGCAAAAGCCAAAACCAAGTTAATTGAGTAAAAAAAACAATAGTTTTTTTTTGTAATTAGACGAACAAAGTGGAAAGGTGGAGTGTTGATGGAAAGGTGATGAATAGAATTACAATTATACAACAAAGTGAAGTACAATTATCAAATTATGTGCATTACAACTGCAAAAACTGCACTATATATTTTCTATTTCTCTGTGAAAATGTTGGATTCTCTTTTTAAAAAAACTTTAACTCATCTTCCTTTTTTACTTCTTGGTTAGACTTCACACAAACTGTGTTATTAAATTTTTATGAATAATTTTTTTCTACTGAAAAAAAAACTTTCCGACCACCGACGACCAACGCTAAGGCTTTGCGTCTTTAGAAAACTGAATGTAAAGCAATCGAACACATTTTTTTTTTGAAAAATTCAAAAGGGGAGGTCCTTCCTTCCCTTTTTTGTCGATTTCTTGTACCTTAACTCGCTTTTTCCTTATTGCTTGCCATAATATCTACTTTTGTAATCTAATTCAGATTATTGATTTAGATAAGTTGGATGCCAATTTCTCAACAAAAAAAAATATGTGCATAAATATATATTCAGTCAAGAGGCGGTTCTATTTCTGTTATTTTTTTTAGTTATTAGTACCATTAACCATTACCTTACCATCAATTCAAATATAGAGAAGGGTGGAAAAAAGTAGTGGAATAGGTATTAGTATTATCATTTATTGTTGTATAACAATGTAATCATTAAAAAAAAAGTTGCTAATGTAAATTTTTATTTTTAAAACGAAATCAAATCGACAAATGTTCGTTTTTTTTTTGCCTTTGGCAATCCTGATTGAAAATGCAAAATAAATTGCATTTCATATGATGATGATGATGCTGATGACGACGGTGAGGTGAGGTGAATCCTCAGCTATTATAGTGGTACCGAGTACCGAGAAGATAAATAAAAAATGGAAATCACTAGTTATGTGTGTAGTTTGCCGTCATCATTAACAATCATGATTGGTAATTACTATAAAAGGTGAATATTGTAGTTCATATTGACACTCTCAGTTTTTTTTGTATCATCACTTTAATTTTTGTTTTTTTTTGTGATGATGACGACGACGAAAGGGAGCGCAATAACAAAAGGTATAAATGAAATGCACTGTCAGAGTAATTATTATAGACAGGATTTGAAAAAGGTGGAATGAATTTTGTTTCTAACAATCAGCTACTGAACTGGCAAGTTACACAATTAACTTGAAAATTAAACAGGATACCATTTACCATACCATACCGCCGCGCTGAAAAGTAATATAGCAGCATGGCAAATACATTTGGCTTTCTATTTCGATTTGATTTGTTTAAAAAAAATCTGAGCAAAAAGGTGAGATAGCGATGATGCATTAATTATACCTACAGCAGTGAGCGGAATACCTTTTTATACACTAATTAGGATTGATATAACTGATTAAATTACAAATAAGCTTGTAATTTATTTTTTTTCTTCAAAAGAAACCCTGAAAAAAGCGGATGTCGCATTTGCAAATGAGAAATATTGTATTTAAAATTTACTACCCGCCGTGATTTGTAATACCAATTTACACTGATTTTTTTACACAATTAATTATTAGATAATTATGTTCATGACAATGACTATGTGACAATAGTAAACCAACCTTCTTCATTCGTAACAGAAGGAATGTCAACGGAGTGTTCCTGGTGAATGGTGCACTGTTCATTTTCAACTTGCTGTGGTAGATGGCACTCTTGTTGTTCATTTTTAACATTGTCTTTCAAGTACACATTTGAATTAGTGGTGATCACACTACTACCACCATCGGCATCACCGCCCACACCCACGCGACCTTGATTTTGATTTGATTTATCTTTTCCAGAAGAATTACTACTATTAATACTCAAATTACACAACTGGAAGGGAATGGCTTGATGGAGAAAAGAGTTTTTCAGACTTTTTAACATGATTTCCTCGTCGGCATGTAAACTCTCAAGATTATCATCACTACTGCTTATTCCACTGCTGCTATCTCCACCTGGAGACTCGTGACCCCGGGAGGTGGCTAAAATTAAAAGAGGTGTTGTCGAGGAGTCACCTTCACTGCCACCCCCGCTTCCTCCACCATTCACAAGTATACCACTGTCATGAGAAGATTGGCTGGTAAGACAAGAAGTGCAATGCAAAACTCCCGGAAACTCCAATTGCCAAAATGGTAACGTTTGAGTGGCGGTGGTGGTCCACTGAGAGAGCTTATTATTATCAGAATCCGAAGAAGTAACCTGCTCCTCTTGGAGGATAATAGGTCGTTCATTAACGTCCGGGGTGAGAATACAAGATGATGATAGGGATGATGTGGATGTAGAGCTATTGATTCGACAAGGTGGTGACGATGATGAATGATTTTTATTTTCGGTGATGGTGGTTGTTTGGCTTTGAGCAGACTTTTGATCTCTGGTCTGAGGATACTTGAAATAGGCACAGGTCCCTAATGACAAGTTATCCATGCAAATCTTTGCTTCTGGTGGGGTCGGTGGAGGAGAAGGTAACGGCTCGTTATCATTCTCAAAATATTTTAATTTGGGTGGGTCATCTCTCGAGTGAGTTCTCGGATTACTTGAAGAAATAGATAAGGAAGGTGATGAAGCAGCGGCACTCAATCGAGATTTTTCCTTTTGAGACTTATTTGTCACATCACTTGATTTAGAGGATGGGTGGTTCAACTTTGGGCTCTTCTCCTTTTTATTATCACGCTCCAAAGTATTACATCTTGACTCCCTGGAATCCCACTCGTTGATATCCTTCCCCCACAAACTTTTATAATTGAAGTCTTCGTTGTCAATAAAGTCCTGCACACTATTTCTCGTGCTTAATGAGTTATTACTGTAGAAAAGGAGAACCTCAGCAGATCGATAATTATTTCCCCCACCAACACCACAACCACCACCACCCCCGCTACTTCCACTCTTCTTTTTATTATTGTTATTGACCGAATCACTATTCTCATCAACAGATCCAATAATTTGACTGCTGATAAACTGCTTATTATTATTTCCCCGGTAACCATTCAGTTCCCGAATGCTGCTATTACAGGACGCAGATCTTGAGTTGAGTAGACACTCATCTGAAGGTGGTAATAGGGCCTCGCTCAGGTCACATTTAAAAGTAGCATTTTTTCCTCCCTTCTTCTTCTGCTTGTATGGCTTCACAAGAATCCCTCCACCTCCAATATTTCCTCCAACTGAACCACCTCCAGTTATAGATTTATCATCCTCACCACTTCCCGTGAAAGATAGGTCTGAAGACTTTGATTTTTTTCTGCTGCTGCTTCCTCGACGGCTTGGCCAGCAAAACATTTTGATATATTTTTTTTTTCAATTCCTCTTCAAATCTCTTCAAACCAATTTTTTAACACAGACTACTCATTACATTCAATACGAAGATAAGTACGATGATTTATATATGTAAACTTATATCTCACAAAGTAATTTTTACACGTAAACCCATGTAAACTTTTGCAGAAGATGAAACAATGCCAGGAAATTTACCAAGAATTATTACGATCCAATTATTACAATTGATTTGATGAACCAAGTTTCTCTGCACAGCAAGATGTTTGATAACCATCATAAAAAAAAGTTTTTAATAAAATGATTTTAAATAGATTGTTATTTTTTTTGTTTAAATCAAAAACTTGAAGAAAAATTGGTAGTCTATGCATTTTATTTTTTTAGATTGCTTTGTTGCCAAGAACGCTGCTATACCAAGACTGATGAGATGAGAATTATTAGGGATCCTCGTTACAAGCACAACTTTTTCTGAGAAAGAGAGCTCTAAACTATTCACTATAAACTTTACTTTGTAAGATAATCAAAGTTTAAAAAAATATATATCTACCAAGTTCAGTTTTGTTTGATCATACAACAAACATTTAGTTTGTTCTTCCAATAAAACGGTCTGTTCATCATGATAACTTTTTTTGAACAATTAAATGTTACACTTTACACCATCAACCAGTAGTACACCACCAACAAGAGCGTATCTTTTTTACATCAAAATAATCATACCATCCCTTGAAATAAAATATAGCACTATAAATTGCTACAGTTAAAAAAGTTAATGTACTATACACTATATTTCACGAAAAACATTTTTTTTGGCGATTTGCAGGAGTGAAAAAAATTGAAGTATAATGGCTACCTTTTTAAAATTGTAGTTGCAATATAAAATATATTGTATTCAATTTAAAGTTTACATGGCTATTTTTATTTTTTTTGGGGTTTTTACACTTCAAATGTCCTCTTAAAGGTTATCAATCAAGTTATTGTAGTAATATTTATTACATGTGTAAAATGTGTAGTGATACCAAAGGCGAAATCATTTTACATCATATAAATATTTATAAACATATGTCATGTTTAATGTTTAATATAGGCTTCTAAATAAAAATGTGTAAAGGTTGAAATATTCAATGATTCCGAATAATATGACACGCCTACTTGTGTACACACCCACATGATACATGAAAAAGGTTTGATTTTAATTTTTTTGTTTTGAATGATGGACACGGATAGAGTATCAAGTTGTTAGACAATAGATAAAAAAAATAATATAATGATGTATGTTACAGGTGCGCAAAAAATTCGGAAACGTTTTTAAATAGAATTTTTTTAAATGAATTTTTAGAATATTTAAAATATATCGGTTAAGTTTTAAATGTCGCTTCTTTCGTTATTTAAAAATATTTAAAAAGTTTAGCCATAAAACTTGAACTTGAAAACAATTTGTTTTTTTACGAACTTCATTAAAAAGTGCTAAAACGCCAAATTTCACGCAACTCTTCACCTAAACGCATGAAAAATATAGTGACGACTGAGATTCACATCTTTCCTGTTTCTGTCATTCACCCATGTGCATTAACTACTTATTCGCCAATTTAGCACATCATACCAACCATCTGTCGCACTCACTCACGAACATAACTTTTAACAAAACACAAAGAGAGAGAGAGAGAGAGAGAGGTAAAACGCAATTAACTAAACAGGTAAAAGTTAAGTCACGTAGAATTTTTTATAAAAAAACTAAAACGATTCACTAACGTAACTTATTAAATAATACATAAAAACATTTACATAAAAATATTCTATTAAAAATATTTTTCCTTTGTTTTAAAATTTTTAAAACCTTTTTTAAAAACAATTTAAGAGAAATATAAAATGGATAAGAATTGTGTAATATGCAATAATCCTAACACATCAAAACCATTTGACTGCCTTATTTATTAATAATTTTTAGATAAAAATCAATACAAATTTTTTGTATACACTACAACTTTACAACTAAACATAACAATAATACTTTATTATTCTACTTTTTTCAATATTTATAAAACCATTTTGAACAAAACTACTACACAAAAGGCTACAAAGTCAATGCAGTTTTTTAATGTTATCCAACCATGTTATGTGAGAAACTCTATTGTTCAACTCTAAATACTCTTTTTATTTTCACACAGTATTTGCTCCGATTAATATTCAGATAAATCCTTATTGTTTTTCTGCTTTTGTATTAAAGCACAATAGAATCATCATCATCATCCCCAATAAAAGAAAGAATCAACTTGTTTTTTTTAAATTCAAAAATAAGTTCAGATCTGACGACACACACGTTAAGTTAAAACACAAAGCACAATAATCAAACACACTATATTTTCAAATGTGCTAATGACTTTTTGGCTACAAACAAATTTAAACTTGCTAATTGTCTTAACATTTGAAAAAAAACAATCTATTTTGTCAGATTAACTTTTTAACTTGGTTGTTCATTGTCTGTCTGCTCATCAGACTACAAAAGACACTTTGTTAACAATTAAAACCACCAACACACTTTAATATCAATGTAGAGGGCGCAGTTGTACAAAAAATTTTTAAATAATATTTTCTTTGAAGACCAAAAAAAATATTTCAATCTTTTTTCCTTTTCGTTCGTCTTTACAAAAAAACCAGGCTATTCTAATGAACTATCCATTTACATTTTTTCAGAGAATGCCTTTCAACATGATTTCAAGTAGAAGAACAAAGTATTTTAGTTGCCGTAAGGAAGAAAATATTTTCGGTGTCTGTTAGTATTGTTGGTAGGGCAACATGCGATAGCAGACTGAGACCAAGGCAATGGACTGCAACGAGTTTTACACATGAATGTTATATTGTAAACAGCAAAACAACAAAACTGCATTGCATGAAAAACTAAAACTTCTTCCTCCACTTTATTTTTTGTCCCACAGTCAAGTCAAGTCATGTAATAATTTTTCTTCATCCTAAAAACCATACCACGGCAAGAAGAAGACGATGGCGATGGTAAGTAAGATGGTAAAAGAGAGGAAGAAGAACAAGTGAGGACTCTGTTTATTGTTGCTTGTTATGGTGTCTCTCATAAAAAAAAGCCATGCTAACGCTAACATCAACACGCAACTTTTAATATAACGACAATACAAGACCAAAAACATCATCTATGATTATTATTATGATATAAAAATGTGAAGATATAAAAGATATGGTATATATTAGCTAGTGAATCGTGTAGTGTACCATAACACAACTAACTAAATGCCATTCAATAATGCAAACGCTTTTTTAGACTTTCTGTTGGGTTGTTGGTTGTGTGTGAGAAGTTGTTAAATATTCTCATAGTCAACCAACTTATATTCTGTACTTTGTACTACTGCAACACATATTGCATGTCAATACAAAGTGTGTTGTATATATTTTTTTTGCATATTTTTTTTTTAGCTTTAAATGCTTTAGTGCAACTCCAAAAAAGTCCAAAGCTTTGAGACTGAGGAGAACTGAGAGTCGTGCATACCATCACACTGTCCATTTTCAGAGAATATATTTTAGCTTGGTTGATAGATTGTGAATATTGAGCATGTATATATTTTTTCCAACAAAGTTTATATTTTGCATTATGCTCTCCCAAACTCAAACCAAAACCACCTGTATAAATGTAATCAGGATTAGTATATTTTTTTTAAAGAAGTTATTCAAACGTGTGATGTATGATAGTAAATATATTTTCTTTTAGGAGACATAAACAAAGCTTAAATTATTATAACATGTGAGAGTGAGACGGAGATGTGTGTAATATTCTATAAAACTCACTTTATTATGAATCTCTTCTAAATAAAAAAAGTGAGTGTTTAATGATTATACATTCTTAAGATTTATTATTATTGTTGGGTATTACAAATATAGTATGGTATACAGACAGGGTAGTATTTATGGTCACCTACGTACTATATTGTAGTATTTTAGCTATTGATTAGGTAGAATTTAGAATGTGTAGTGGACCTAAAGAATTTAGGAGAGAACTGCATAGTGACTGCAAATGCAGTATTCGATCAGTCAATAAATTTTTTTTAGATAGGCTAACTAACTGTAAGACTAAAGTCAAGTCAATATCTTTATCGATATTTATGGCATTTGAAAGAAAATAGCTTTGGGTTAAGTTTTATCAGTACCCATGCTAATGGTCAATCAATGTAGTTATGTATACGGCATTCTGCAACGCAACCTACTTGAATTGAGTTGACATTTATTTTTGCATCGTGTAGACATTTTAGGCAACCATTTTCATCATCTTTAATATGTATTGTAAGTGCAAAATGATCCTTCTAATAATACACCTTAATACCTCTCTGTCCTCTGTGTCCCTTGACCAATTTGGTAACCTCAGCTTAAACGATAAAGAAAATAATTATTGTGAACGTATCTAAATGTAAGTAAGGTTGTTGTTGAATTATAAAGTAGTTTTTTTATATGAAACATAATCAGGTATCAATTAACAATTTGGACTAGCCTTACAAGTAAAACTACATGTTATAATGTAGAAAAAAGGTGGATTAATTAGAGCTTTATATGTTGCCAGGGGTATTGAAAGCCATAGTAAGATAAATGGTATTGATGAATAGTGTAGGTAGTTTATCTGGTAGAAATATCTAAAAGAGTTGTCGTTTTCATTGCATGGACATCGACATATCGACAGGAGTCAATATGTGTGGATAATGAGCATATTTTTACAAAGTCATGTTTCAACTTTCGATCATGTAAAACATGAGAGGTCGGTTGGCAGTCGGCATACATTCATTTACACATGGGCAGGTCCTCCTATCATTTTTGTTGACACACTGCATTAGGGTAGGACAGAGATAATTTAATGTATAGCTACGATTTTAAAGTTGCACGAATCTTGTGATGGTGGTCGAAGTGGTGGAATTTTGGCCTCTGGTAAAAATAATTCGATTTATTGGGATCTCAGAGTTTGCCAGAGAAGAGATAAATAACTTTGTTGATACTTTCTTAATATAATGAATTGGTTTTGTTATATGATATATCAATTAAACTAGGGTATATCAGATAAATGTAAGCAAGTTTGTAAGAAAGAGTGATGATGATTATAATACAAGCTAACAAATGAAGGGAATTTAGGAGAACTATGCAAAGTCTTACTAAGCTTTGATAAGAAATATATGTAAAAGTTAATCTAATAAAAACAAAGTTATAGCCTATCTTATTTAAAATAACGTATTTATACAGAATATTTGTGGATTCGTTTGTCTTTATCGGTCTTTTTTCTTAGATTTGTTGAAAATACAGTTTTAAATAAAGAAAGATAAGAAGGTAAGGTAATGTGAGAGAAAATCTGATAACCAAATTACTCTTCTTCAAAAAAAAAATTGTCAAAGTGTTTGTCGCCTTTACTTAAAAGACTATCGCTATTCGGTATTCTTCTAATTTCCTACTTAAATGGCTATCGACCTCACTTGAATTCAAATTCAATTCAAGTCAATGCATAATAGGTACTTGTAGTATTGAAGATGAGCTATAAAGAAAACGTATTAATGGTTATAACACCCAGAATAAAAGGTGAAAAGTAGATGAAATAAAAATAGTTGAAAGAGTAGAGATGCCAAATTATAATAGCAGGGTTAACATCTCTGCCCTGCCTTGCATCTGATTTTAAGAAGAAAATAAAAATAAAACTGGATTTTCCATATCACTTCCTACATTTCACATTCAATTTTTTCTAGAGTCAATATCACGTTGATATGAATTTAAAGCATTGCAAAATTTGCAAAAGAGGTACTATAATAATAACTTGTACACCACCACCACCTGGCTTGCTTGCTTGGTTATGTGACAGCAATTTTTGTTTTACTTTTCAGTAGAGAAAAAAATAAGTGGTCCAGCTACTGCGTTTTTTAACAGGTGTTTGTTTCTGCTACCGCGTACGATTTAATGAGGAACAACCTGGTTTGGTTTAAGATAAAAATGTAGAATTTACAATAATTCTAAATATTTTTTTTCTTGAGAATCGTTTATCTTGGTCGTGTCATAAAATTTACACCAAGTTTACTATGATTTCGAATGAAACTCGATAATCACCTTTTCTTTTAGGAAAAAAAATTCCGATAGATAAAATCTTGAAAATAAATTTAAAGAGAAATTCGCTCAAAAACTGATCATTTTCATTTTTGGCCCTAATAATTTGCAGTAAAATAAGCAAACTTAGAACCGAGCGAGTTTGTCAATATGTTTTCAAGAATTAAAATGCTAGAAAATAAGTTTTAAAGTTGTTATTCCGTTTTTCGATTGTTTGAAGACGGGGTAAGAAATAGTGCAAACAAGATGAGTGCTTATTACCTAAAATAATGAATCATAGTTTGATATTTTCTAAAAAAAAAATGCAATTTTACTGTATTTTTACCTTTTCATTCAAACTATTAACAAGCCTTTAAATTTTTATGATGATTTACACACCGACAAACATACAATCATGAAAGGTGAATATGACATGACATGGCATGCTAACAGTTCAATGTGTCGCACCTTTTCCATGTCGGAAGTAACCCAAGTTTATTTCATACTTTTTTTTGACCAAGTCCCCACGCGATAACCTTTTGTTTTTAAAATTGATTTACGATACAAGTTAATTGTACTCAAAGCAGTGACCATTTAAATTATCATAACTGTTTGTAACAGAAATTAGCTCAAGTTTTAAAATTATTATTTCTGAAAACAAAACGGAACAAATAATTTTCAACGGTAAATTTGCTTGTACTACATGTTAACACCAGTTTACAAATATATTATAGTACGGTACATTTCTCTGCGTTCATGTAACCAACGGAACTAATTTTCGGGAAAGGCTTGTTAGCTGTCATGTCACAAAAATTACCAATTTAATTGCCATAAACATTACCGTTGCGTTAAAAACAAAGACGTAGCCTTTCCATTGAAAAGTTGAACGTGAGAAACTGAACAATAACTAGTTAAATTAAAGTTAAGTATCCAGTTTGGTCAGCAATTATAGAAATGCTGTAGAATATAGTCATGTTGTCTTTTTTAACAATGGTGAAAATTTATTGTGTTTGTTATTGGATGTAAAAATTCAGTCAGACCAAATTAACTTGCTTGCTTATTTTATCTGTCTATTGTAACTTTTCCCAAAAGGAATGCCAATAAAAATGCATTTTTCTCTCTTTAAAACAGAAAAATTAAAGTTGCATTCCACTTTTTCTTGTTTTTTCTTTCGACTTAAAATCCTCTGTGCAATTTCAATACATTTTTATGCATGGATCAACCTTCATTTTCAAAGAATGCTACTCAATAATCTTAAGATTTGTGCAAGTGATAAAGATGATAAAAATACCGACATTCCTCATTTTTATATCATATTCCTCACTCTCACCTTAGTCATATAGCTTCATGGCACATGACTCATTTAATAGTCAGAATCAGAGGCCCTTACATCAAAGCAATGGTTTTATTGTTACGTTATAACATAAAAGCATGTGTACCTAAAAAATTCCTTTTATAACCTAATTGCCTTACCTTGTTCTTCTTCAACTTGACATTGAGTCAGTTTTTTCTCAGGAGAGCACGTTTTTCCTGAATTCAATTTTTCTTTAAAAAAATATTCTCATCATTTTCCCCCAAAAAATCATCTCATTCTTTCTTATTTGATGTGATCAGTGATCACATCTGTTTGATTTAACAAACAGATTTATTTTCTTCACCGTTGAAGGCATTGTTGCAATACTGATGCATTATGCAAATTATCTAGTTCCATTTCCTTTCCTCCATCTCAAATATTTTCTAGCTTTGTACGTGCAACTTGCCGTAAAACCTCGAAAAAAAACTCGTACTCATGTCATGTATCATCCAATCTAATCCATGAACCACCACAACGAAAAACCATCATCATCAGTACACGGAGTACAGTAACGACAATTGATGCTGTGATCTTTAAAAGCAGTTGCAGTAAATCTCTTCAGTACACAAAGGAGATGGACACATGATGGACAGACAGGTATAAAAAAATTCCTAACCCAGCATCAGCATCATTTGTACTACGTACATGGCTACTCGCCTTCTCCACTGATCAAAATCCAACTTTACTTGGCTTTTACAAATCATCAGTTCTCTCGGAGATGTGATGAGATTTGATGAGATGACTATGTTCATCAACACTGTTGCCCAGACAGAGTAACAACTATCGTTTTACAATAAGTAAAGTAAAGTAGCATATCATCATGATAATCATCATCACCAAAATACATCAAGATTGCAATCATCAACATCATCCAATAAAATCATCTAATAGTATCGGCACTTCACTGCACTGCAGAGAAGCTGCAATGCAGTGGTGGTACGATATGCAATACCACTTGAAGATCTCTGCACGGAGAAGAAGAATAAAAAATGCAGGCAACAACGTGGGGAAACATTAAAAGGACGAATACGAAAACGGGGTTTTTCTTGTCTAGCATAATTACCTATGAGTCAATGACCATCATCCTCGTCGTCATCGTCATCATCAGCAACGGAGAAGTTTTATGCCTTTCTTTGTACAATTTTCTTTTGCTTTTGTACAACATTGTCTTTTAGTTGTTGTTTTTTCGCAATGATGATGGCTACCAGTTGTAATACTAGCTTGCTTGCTTTGTAATGGCTTCTGTAACTTGGAGTGTGGAGTTTTCAGATTTCAGACCTGTTGTGGTGCTGTGGATATTTATTTGGTTGTAAACTTTAAACACGCTTACTTTTCTTCAGGTTTTTTTTTTCTTCTCAAATTAAATACCAACCAGGCAAGGAGAGGAAGAGGAAGAAAAAAAGGGGAAGTTACTGTTGGGAGTCAGAGGGAGATGGATGGAGGGATCAAAAAGAAAATATTATTGTTGCAAGAGATGCTGACATTTCTTGTGTATTACTTTTCATTATAAAAATGAAATGAAGAAAGGTAGTTGTACTTAAAGCTAGTCATTGCGGATAATTTTTTTTGTAAATTTCACGAACTCATTATCATCCATCGTGTTTTTGATAATATAGCAAGTAATGTAGCAATGGACATGGACAGGACACTAATGGTGGTGTAGAAGGCAAAATGCAGTGGAAAAAGAATGAATGATGATGATGACAGGCAGATGATGAGGAAAATGAAATAAAGAGACAGGAAGAGGAAAAAGATGCGCTATTGTAAAATATTTTACTCGGCTCATATTACCAAGCCTTCATATTACGTGACTAAAGAGAATGGTGTATTCAAATTTAAAAAAAAGAAGAAATGATTACTGGAATGACGGTACCTAAATAAAAAATAATTACCTAGCAACTTGTATTCCTAATTTTGTATGCATCTCTTTAAAAAAAATGAAAGCTGCTTTTTTGTAATTTTATTGCGTAAGAAGATGTGCACACGAAAGGGGTACATGGAAATAGTCTGAACTGAAATTGAATTACGCAAGTGAAAGGACAACTAAGAAAAACCCTTTTTTAAGCATCAAATCAAGATGATGACGTAAAATGCTCTATGCAAATTGCCCCAACATATTTCAAACTATCAAAACATTATCTCATAAAGCTTATCTTATTTTGTTGTTTGTGTAAACGATGCAATTATAAGAAATCTTAAAACAGCCGTCATGTCACCGTCTCTCTGTGTGTGTCTTCACCAGAAAACATTCAGATAAGCCATCGATCATTGCGTGTGTGTGAAATGTGAATGTGTTATCTGCTATTAGTGGATTCCACATGTAAAACCTCAAAATCACATTTTACTCAGACATCAGAGAAGAGAACATGATCATGTAAAGAGAGATGGATGGATGGAGAGAGAAGATGAAAACTATAATTATGTATTATTAGCTAGGAATCCTTTTACAAGATTATTATACAAGTGGTGCGGCATTTTTTTGCAAAAAGAAAAAAAAAAACACACAAGGTGACATTTGCTGATGTCGTTTTAAATGACGATGCGATACGATACTTAAATGTCAAGCTTTGATGATGATCATGATGATGATATTGCTTTGGGAGCAACGACAAGAACAAAACCACAACAGTGAAGCTTGCCAACCCGGAAAAGTGTAGAAAATGAAGTTTACGTTTTATGTTAGGTTGGGTGCATGCAATACTCGCGTGTTAATTTGCATTACGTAACTTGCACTCGCACTCGACTCGCATAAATACATAAATACGCACAATTCCAAGTGTTCAGCAGACTTTGTATTTTGTAACGGTGACACAAAAGGATAATGTGGATACATATTTTTTGCAATTTGAATTTTTTTTTTATCTTCTTCCTGTCGCGTTTTCTGAGGAGACGCAAAGGAAAGCGACAAAAATTTAACTAGCACGCCAGGCCAGAAGGCATATTGGAATGGTATCTTTAATTCTCTAATTGAATGCTATTTAAATTGAATGCATAGTGTTGAACGTTTTATTAAAACTTTTTTACTAGCTTCATTAACAAAAATTTAATTCCAATTTTACGACTAATTCAATGTTGGATTGAGTATAAGGAAATAAATTGAATTAAAATTTGGACTAGTGCACTGGTAGTGCTGGTTTTAATTTAAATCTGGTTTTCACATGATTCAGATTCAGACTTTCCTTGTCTAAAACAATTTTGCAATTTATAAAATTAGGGTTGCATGCATATTTTTTTTCTTGTTCCGCCGACACCGAAAATAAACAGTGATAAATAAACCGTTGGAAAGGAAAATATGGAAACCACATTTTATTTATGTTGTATGTAACGTCTAGAGTCATAGCCGTCGTCGTCGTACTAACCTACAAACTGGAAATATGCCATCATCGTTCTCGCTGATTGTGAGTTGATACGATACGAAACACGAACGATGGCAAGTAGGAAATAAATTGAAGTAGAGTCACAGAGAGTAGAACATTGCCAATTTGACATTGTGTCATACAGATATCAAATCTCATAAAATACATTGTCCCAAAAAGTAGTTCAGTCATGGAAACAAATTTGTCTTTTGAAATTTAATGATAAAAAGGTCGTTTAGGCTATTATGCTTCAATTTTTCTTGTGCTGCTACGCTAAATACTTGGGATAACTTTAGAAGATTAATGTCACCTTAAAAATTGATAAAACGTTAGGCAATTAATTGCTTATATAGCATAATTATTGGTGGTATCAAAACTATTAAAAAGTTTTAAAGATTTATGCTTAAATAGAAGCTTTACTAGATACAGAAAATTTGCAACTCTGATTAAATCTAAGAAAAGTAAGAATAATAATAACCGGTTTAATTCTTTTTCTTGTGAAATATGACTAACAAGAAGAATATATTATTTTTACTCACAACTCATTTGTTTAAACATGTACACAAATCCTTTGACATGAACATACACAATCTTTTTTTGACGGCTATTATTTCTCCGGAGAGTAAAACGAACCTACAATTTTTTTCTAAATACAAAACTATGAGAGAAGAAATGACTACTCCACCACAGTCCGCACAATAAACCGGTATTGTTTCAAGGTATTTCAATAAAAATCATGATTATGATTATGCGCTCTCAGCCAAGCTAGTCAAGTAATACTGCTTGTAGAGATACTAGATTATTGCGTATAAATTTTTTTTTCAGCTCTGAGGAATTCGCAATAATCTTTTTTAAGAGGATTCCAAACCTGACTTAATATTATTGATTGGGATATTAGTTTGCAATAAAAGTTGAGGTGTATATATGTCTTATTGAAATTCAAGTAAAATATATTATTATTCTCCCTCGTTGCAATTTCATGATAATGTAATAAAGCCGTTGTATACCTTGATATAACGTCGTGATTTGCTATCAAATCATTCACATTAAAGATTATCATTTTTTTTTTATAAAAGTAAAAGAAAAGATAATAATAATATTTAAAAGATTATCGGACATTTACAGCAGGTGTTTGTGGTAGCAATAACATTACTACAAGCACAGGTCTAATAATCGTCGTCGTCGTCATCACTACAAATTAATTCATGTTTTGGTATGCGTAAGGCTCCACCGCGGTAGGATGTATTTTGGTGAGTGGTAAACGGTGAACCATCAACTCAATTAGTATATTTTTTTAGGAAAAAAAAAATGTTTTTGAGGTAGGTTATTATAGTAGCATATTGTACAATTTTTTTTCTGACTGAGTATTACATTACTATATTTATGCTAATGGGTTTAAAGTTGATTATCTTCACTTTACTGTATTTATACAAGTATCGAATCGCTCTTGATCATGATCATCATTCTCAAATTTTTTACATCTCTCATCTCAGCATCATATTTATCATCGTATCATGATCATCATCAGCATCATCTGCAATTCTGCACCCAAAAAGCCCACAGAGAGAAAATTACTTTATTTTGGCAACAAACCATGTTCCTTGTTTTTGCCAATATTAGGAAGACTTTTCAGCAATCTTGTCTTGTCCTATTCACTGTACTGATGATCATGCCGCTCAGATTTTGCCAATAAATTTGTCGACACACACAAGCTACTCTCGTCGTCATAAACTGCAAATTGCAATGCAAGAGAGAGAAAACATGGCTTGTAGATTGTAGTAAATAGTAAGTGGTGAGACAGGAGACGAGAGGTGAAGAAAACGAAACAAGACATAAACTTTAGGGGTCGGTTGACCAAGTGTATAAAGCAGTTTAAAAAAAATCAGCATGATGTTCTTTGCGTTAGGTTGACGTTTGGACTTCTTTGGTGGTTAGTGGTGGTAAAATATTGACATCTAACTAAACGTTTAACGATTGCTGTAGTATACAAGGCTAATAAAACATACGTATTCTTTTGGGGATTTACAATTTTTTAAAAAGAAAATGCACAGGTTGAAATTTAACAACCTGGTGGGCAATGGAGGAAGAAGATAAATAAATTATTTATCTTGTTGTAATTGTAACTTGACAAGCGAGACAGTTGGAAAGTATTGTAGGCTGTTATTCTTGTTAAAGTTTTGCTACTTATCATAAAAATATATTTATGTATGTCGTTTTTAGCAATGACTTGAGAAGAAAGTGAAGAAGACGATTCTAAAATGTCAATAACTTGAATATGTACTGAAAATTTTGTCTTTGTTGCTGAATGTAAAGATGCAAAAGTTCAATAGTACTATGACCATGAGTGCATTCTTTCACTTGATAATATTTTTACTTGAGAAAATCAATGAGGAAGCAAAGTAGAATAAAAATAAATGGTTCTACAATTGACTACTAGTAAATAGCATGATTGTTATCTTAACAATCGTGAATTCTTTTTTAGTGATTTATTGATTTTCAATCTTGGAGTTCATGCCACACTATTTAAAAAACTATTTATCATGTTAACCTTTCCGACATTCTAGTTTTTATCTGTCACCAATATTTTTTTTCTTCTTTTTAAAGCATTAGCTAATTTTTCTTTGAAACAGAAGCTGTTTGAATTAAGGAAAAACTAGCCAGGTAGTTTTCACTTTTTTTTTAATCAGTCAAAATAACAGACACGCTACAAATAATTTAAAGAAGTGTAGGGCAAACTTACATTCTCACGTACATGCGAACAAGATAAAAAAACTGAATTTGGTTTTGTAGTACGAAAAAAAATACATACCTAATTTGTAAAGTATACAAATTTCATTTTCTTTCTAAAAATTAAGAATGAAGAGTCCAAAGTATAAATTTTGTTTAAATTTAGGCACAGCATTTTTAAAAAAACTTTTTAAATCAAGACGGCTTTGTCAGGAAATTATACAGTGTAATTTTTCATTGTCCACCGATTTGCCGATATTAAAAAGTTCACCTTTTTTAACGATGATGAACAAGTCAAAGAGGTCAATAATGGCATAATCAAATCATCAGACACGTACGTATAGACTTGTCTGCTGTTGTGCCACCGGCAACAGCATCCTCACCCTCATCATCCCCATCATAAGCACGTTCATAACATAGCCAAACAACATCATTTACTTTTTGAACATTATCATTATTAGCATCATCATCACCTTTTGTACATTATGCACTTATACATTGCATTTGCATCTTCAGTTTAGGCTTTAGAAGAGACCAAAAAGATTATCAATCAAAATAAATACACTGACTTGTCTTCTTTGTGGGAGTGTCACTAATGAGCACTGAAAAATCACGAACAACTGATGTGTTTATAATAATGATATGTATAGTCTCGTGCATTGTGGTAAAAATGTACATGTTTTAGTGCAGAAAAAACTATCGAACTTCTTTAAAGCATACGTTAAAGGAACATGATTATTGGGCTCACTCACTCACTCACTCACGCACCTTTGCCTTTTTTTTATACCGGTACGGTACGTAGGAAAAAAAAATGAACATTGGATTGGATTGGTATTTTTTTTTCGCAAGTAAAGTGCAAAGTGCAAAAATAATGAAGATATAAAACAAGGTAATGTAGAGTTGTGTTGTGCACGAGCTTAAAAGCATATAGGTGAAGGAATGTGCTTAAAATGTTTTTCTACATTATTGCCATTTGCAATGCAAACTGACTGACTGACTATGACTTGCCTGAGCATTAAATAAAATGAACATACACAATAATCGCATGAGTTTTATAAGTCATGGCAGAAAATTAGGATAAGTCATAAATGTAAAAGCCTCGCAGGTGTAAAAATGTTATCGTGCCTGATGTGCAGATTTGCTAGCTTGTTTGTTACTGGTATTATAAATGCACAATGCATTATGCAGTTTTTTTATAAGGTGGCGGTGTGGTGGTAGGTAGGTAGCCAAGCATTTAGAAATACAATTTGTGTATGCAATTTGCTTTTTAAAAAAATAACTTTGCCCTGTCATGCCTTCTCACCTTGTTGTAAAAAGCAGTGCAGCGTTGTAAAGTGGCGTGGCCATGCAAATGTGAAATGTTTTCTTTTGAAGTATTTTTTTATCTACTGACTGACTAACTGACTTTACCCGCTTGAATGACCTCAACTTAAAATACTTTTTGCTGCTGTTGTGTGTGGTAGGATAACTATTATGCTAATTAAAGTTAAAAACCATTGCCCATCATTTCATAAGTTGTAGTAATAAATTGTAAAGATGTAAACTATCAAGATGACAGTTAAAAGAAAAGCTAACAATTTATAATTAGACCTACATAAATAACTACAAAAGAAAAACAATTCTTTTTAGGAACAGGTTTACTTGTGAAAAGGGTATTTGTTAGAAATTCAAAAAAATAAATAATATAAATAAGCTGGGTGACGTGTGGCCTACCAAATGCCAAAAGAAAAATAAAAGAGATTTTTTTGACATTTTGGCCCTTTTTTGTACTCTTTAAATTTTACAGTAAACAAATAAAAATCAAACGGTGAAAAAGAGTACATCGGTGGCGGTCATAAAATCGGATAAGCACTAAGTACAGAAATAGCAGTAATTACAAAAATAAGTCATTGTAAAAAAGTAACTTGAATGCATTCTCAATACAAAGAAGAAGCGTCTTTTTAGTTGGTAAGCTAATTACTGCGTCTTACCAATAAAACGAGGAAATGCCTCTTTTACCATAACAATTTTTTTTGAAAAAAATATAATGATAATAAAAAGCGTTATAAAAACCATTATAATTTTTTTTATTGCAACGCAACTAGTCTCGTTCATCGGCACCCTTAAGCCTTTCAAGCCAAGCTAAGCCACAAAAACATACGGCGCTAATGGAGTAAAAAAGGCCACTTATTTGTGCCGACGATTATGATGACTATGGTGACGGTATGACGGTACACTTTATAAAGCGGTAAGTTCGACAATAACAGCATTAAAAAATCCTCTTTGCTACACTTTGTATTTTCACATCGTAAAAAAAATCTTTTTATATTTTTCTCCCCTTCAAAAAATTGAATAATGACTATGATGGCTGATGAGAAAGTCAGGCCATGACATTCAAAAAAAAATATTGCAGAAAATCTACTAATATCCTATGCAACAAGGTATGTATGCTAAGTAATAAATAGATAAATAAAAATGAAGGCAAGGGAACTTGAGTTTTTGAATTGTAAAAATACTTAAAAAATGACACCTGAGTGTGGTGAGTAGTGTGTAATTCCCGTCACTTCACTTCAATGTTGTCAGGTAAGCACATGTACAAATACAGTAAAAAAAAAATTTGTGCTTAATGATCCTTTCTGTTTTTATTTCTAATGTATCATGTCATGTCATTCATTTGAAAAGATTGACAACTAAGAAGGTAGATAATGATGATTTCCGTATTTGTATTGAAAAATATATTTTATGACGAGGTTTTTTTCTTCTTCTTTTGAAGCTGCTCATCTTTTAGTAAAGACGTTTCATTATTTTGATCCACTTCACAGTAGCAGTTATGTCATGTTAAACACGAATTGCAGTAATTAGTCATTTTTTTGCAACTTCTGAATTGAAGCATCATGTTATCAAAATAGTTCAACATTTTAGCATTTTTGTTTATTCTAGAACTTCTGCAAATGTCATTATCTTTCATGTTTACTTTAAAGAGCTTGTGAAGAGTTTGTAGAATTTGCACTTGTTTTTTTTATGAAGCTATCATGTTTTTACCGGATATTTGCTAGTTGTGCGCCGAGCCGAGTGCCGGCAGAAAAATTAAAAGAATTGTGTGCAAATAATTTATACGACAAGTGCATTATAACAATATGATAAATAGATGCATTAGGAACAAACAAGCGCAAATTAAAATCTTTTAAAAATTATAATACATTAGCATCTTTATGTTTTCATTTCAACGTTCTTCCTCTTTAAGAAGAACAAGTCACCTTTTGAATTTATAATGCCGCCTGGTTAAACGGTAAAAATTATCATATTTATAATTAAAGTGAACAGCATTATAGTTAAGATGATGGAGATGGGAGGATAAAAAATAATGACAAACTGTAATTTTAACTTTATATGATTATAAATGCCAAGGTGAAGCGAAGTCACAGGAGAAAAGATTACCTTTGGATAGAAGATAACATGATTATTTATAAATTTTCATATGAGGACAAAATGATGATACATTCATTCATGCATGCATGCATATTGCATATATATAACTTAACAAGTAAAACGTGACATACTTTAGAAATGAGTTATTTATCTTGGTAACTCTCTGCGTGTCATCGTCCTCTATATTCTTTTTTCATGCAGATCATCACACTTGTAAAAAAAGCAGTGCCATTTTGCATCACATCGCCATCGTCATCGTCATGATCATCATAAGTATTATTAGCGTCAACAATAATATTGTTGAATGTAATTTTTTTTGGGACTGCGAAAGTTTGAATATTTGCTTTGGCTATTCAACAAATTTAAACTGTTAGGTTTTTATAGCTAATAATTATAATAACATTTTAAAATGTGGTTATTGTTGACGTTGGCTTATTTTAAAATTCCAATGAATTAAAAAAATTGAATTAGAGTTTTTTTTTCTGGGACAAGTACCACAGCACAGGTACCGTGTCAATTTTTTTTGTATACTTTACTGATGATTTGATGATAATCTCCAGAGTTTATTCATCAAAAAAATTTTTTAAAGTTAAGCGATTAACTTTCTCACTTTTCGTGAACTACTTGAATTCATAGAATGCAAGTTAGTTGATCATCGTCAGTCGGTACAATTATCCCCATCAAGATCGTCATCGAAAAAAACCGCCTATTTCACTGCTTATCTCAGAAAAACCATCTCGATAATGGTAAATTGAGTTATTAATCTTAATCTTTGGTCAGACTTTGCAAAGTTATTGCATCGTTAGTCTTTTGTTGTTTAGGATCTTTGTCTTTATAATCTATATGAAACATTAACTTGAATGTTTGTAATTAACTTACACAAAAAAAAACAAGTGTACTCTACATTTTGACAAATCCCTCATTGTTCTTAATCCAATGAAACGTTAAACGAGAGAGAAAGTATCGCTCGTTGCAACGGTGGTGCAAGGTGCTTCACGACTATGACTATCTTGTACACTACTTTTTTTTATATTTGCTTCAATAATCTAAACCGCAA
>JAQIWN010000469.1:0-32697 GCA_034699025.1 Entomobrya cf. arborea Gr-Col-00668 | reverse complement strand
ACCCCCAGTAACAAGGAACTCGCATGCTAAATTCACTGGCGATTAGGCAACGCGTTGTTATCACCATCGATCCTTAAGTAAAATGAATGACAGTTAAAATTTTTAAAAAAAATCCAACTGATACACAATTAAGAATGATCTTGTACAGTTTACGTAGTACATGAGTACTAAAAATAATGTAAATTTTAGAAATGATCATTTTATAAAATGCTGCTGTCTGTCTTATGGCTTTCAAGGAGTTCTAAATATTTGTTTTGATTCCTGACGTGTATGTCAATATAAAGGAAGTCATAAAAATGATCATTTAAAATGAAATATATCAAACAAAAAAGTCGTGCAACTGTCAACCCTCAAATGAGCTATAATTGAAGCATCTCTTTTCCTTTTCTTGAATGCATCAATGAAATTATTGAAAACGAAAGGCGACTCTTTCACCAGCCACGATTTTAAACAATACATCGTTTTCACGTCCTACCTAATACTAATACTTTCTTCATTCATCATTGAATTAACAAAGTGCAAAGCATTCAAGTGCAAGAAAAATGACAATGACACTGCTACTTTTGCTGAGCGAAATGATGAGTTTTCGAAAAGCATGCCTGCTCCAGATTTCCTGGTTATCGACAGACAAGTCGTGACAAAAGATGTTTTAGTTCTTTGTTTAATCATTCATTTTTGCACAAATACAATCATTCCTTTTTAAAATACCAATAAAATGTAGGTGTGGTGTCTCGCTTTAATTCATGAAGTATGTAAGTAATAATTACAAAATTATCAGTATTATCCATCTTTAATTTTAAGTTCAATGTTACAGAAAACAAGAAATTAGAATGTAGGTAAATGATTTCTATGTTAATGAAAACCATATAAAAACTCGATGCCTAATGTTTTAAAATCAGTAAATCAGCTTCTTTCACTTCAAGAAGACTTAGACTTAACTTTTAGCTCTTGAAATGAAACCGACTGTTTGAAAATTTTCTCATTGAGTTTCCGAGCAAAAAAGTTGTAAAATGCGATATAGTTTTATACTTCTGACTGGAATTCTCGGTGGTCTTCTGTCGACAGTGATTGGATCATACGATGGAGGCTACGCACCAGCACATGGTAAGTTTGACTTTAAGTATTCTATTCTTTAATTGTACAATTCATTTCAAAATTGTTGGTACAAAACTCAGCATATTATTTTGTATGGATGCTCAAACTTTTTAAATTATTAAACGAATTTTTGAATTGAAGTTAGTTTCTGTGTTTTGTAAATTTTTCTGTAATTGTATCTTGTTACCCCAATTCTTAAAATCATTTAATTCCCATTTTAATGATTGTTATTTTTCTTCAACATTTTTAGAAATCGCTTAATATGTTTTTTTTGTTCAGAAGTAGAAGTTTTGTCTTTTCGTTTTCAAATTCGACATTGAATTTTTAAAGATCTTGATGATTTCTATGAACCATCTTATCCCGATCCACCAATAGTGCACCCACCGTCTCATGGACATTCCGCTGGATCGTACTATCACTACCACGTGCCACTTGTTGGGCAACAACATCATCAACCCTCGTACCATCATCAGGATCATTCCCATTACCTGTGGCCGTTATTACTGCTCCTAGCACTTCCATTGTTGTTTCTGCCTTTGTTGCCGTTACTTTTACTTCCGCTTGGAATTTCACTTTTGGCTTTGCTTGCCCCAGGAGGTATAAAAAACTGAATTAAAATTCTTATAAAATCTGAATGTATTAATTATAAATTTCCTTAATCTATTATTTTTAGGCATGATGATGATGATGATGATGATGATGATGATGCCTGGAATGATGATGAGGACCGACAACACATTATCGGGCAGGGCACTCAACGAAATGAGAACATTTGGGGAAGTTCTTTTGTTGGATGTAACATCATTGATGTCAAAGTATGCTAGGTAATAAAAATTTAAAGCAAAAGATAATCAGAAAATATCATTACGAAACACGTTAATTTTTAATGCAGCTTGGCCAGTTCAGCACAAGATGTATATCATCTCGGGGCAATATGATACAAATATCAACTCGGCTTTCATTTTTTGTTTCTGACAGATCCCTTGATTTTGACCAGTGTCCCTTGCGAATATCATGTGAAATGGGATCCATAATTTTTCCAAGCAACTCTACAGACACCGGCACTGCCAGAGCATTTAGCAGTTTTATAATGGAACAATATATTCCGAAAGGAAAAGTTCGTAAATTACTTAAACAATACGAGAAGGCGTTTTGGACAGGGTCAAATAGTATCACCTCTTGCAATGCATTCAATTGCAATCCAACATTCAAAGTGTACAAAAGCTCTCAAAATAAAAATTTTTATGCATCAGAAAGTAATGTAAATGGATCATCAACAAGTGCAAAACCCGATGGACAACAAAAACTATCGAGCAGTAAATGGGCAGGTTACAAAAATGTAAATTATATTTACTCTCAGGCAAAAGGTAGTGACAACAGCCAAAGTCAAAATAAAATATCTCCTTCAACAGCAGATAAGTCAGGTACCACGGAATCTCCCGTAAAGTTGAAGAAAGTGAAACGGTCCCACTACAGTCAAAGATATGCACCAGTTTGAGTTCTTATAAATTTAAATCGTTTTTTATGAATAGATATCTTTCACTGCACTCATACATTTCTCTTCATATTTTGTATTTTTCCATGCTTGACTTTAGACTGAATTTTAGACGACATACGAAGTTTTCATTATTTACATCTTGACAATTATTGCAAATGCTTAGTGTTTAAAAATATATATGTATTTTTGTACTTGGATTGGATTACCTTACAGACAACGACTTTGACTTTTATACCTTTCGCTTTACTTCCCTTTGTCCCTCTAAATTCCTTCTTCAGTCGATATTACTAAAATCTTTTTACTACCCATTTATTTTTTTATCATGACAACTTGACACCTGTGTGTACTTTACTTTGTACATATTTTCAAAGCGATGACTAATCGAAACTACAAATTTAGTCACCACCAGTAAATCCTATGGACTCTATACTCAAGCTTTTCTTAAACAATTTTTTAATCTGTAATTTTATCGACATGTTTTGTTTTGACAAAAACGAAATCCCTTTTTTATTATTTCTTGTTGTACTCATTTGAGCAAGCTGTAATGACATTTTTTCTCACATCTATTATCTATGTTCTACCACCCAATTGTTGATTTTTAACAAAAAAATTAAGTGTTGGAATTAAATTATTTGCATTACGAGTTTTGTTGTTTTAATCATTTCATGCATACTTAAAAAACTGTACAGTAGTGGAAATGGAGTTGTAAACTTTATCAAGTAAATTTCACATGCAAGTAATTAGAACTTATTTCCCAGTTAATGCTATAAGTTCACAAACCGTGTTTTGAATAAAATGTCAAAGCTATGTAAAGATACCAGTAAAACATGCTTGTCATATTATATTCATGTAAACTCTCGGAATATTACCGTTTCAAATATCACTTACTGATCCGATGTAGCTACACTACTAGTAGTAGTACTGGTACTTCTACGATGATGATGGAATGATACATTTACACTAATATCTTTGCAGACGGCTGAAAAAAAGTATTTTTAGTAAGTATGTCATATTACAAGATATATGTTGTACATGTTTTATTTAAATTATACCCACCTCGTCATTTTCTGGATTGCATTCCAACATGCCAGCGTCTTTGCCGTTTTTTTCCTGCTTTTTGATCTGTCATTTTATGTGGGACATCCGAGTATATTCGTCGTGTCATGTTACGATAAATTTCTTCACAATTACCGAAATATGCCATGCAAAATTATTTTGGGGTCCTGAAGGTAGAGGTCTCCATTGGGTTGGAAATAATTATATGCATGCATTCGGCTTTCATGAAGACATTAAAACAGAACAAAGTTAATTGAAAAAGGAAGTGACTCATTAGTACTCAGGCTTATATTCCTATTCCTATACTCTACGTTCATTTTACATCTATAACTGTACTTCTTCTACAAGTTACATCAAACATGTTTAGTGGAAATGCACTTGGAATCGTCGTGTTTTATTGTATAAATGTAAATCTGCCGTTTCATAATGTCGTCGCCCAGAAGGAATCCATGCCATGTCATCCTCTATTCATCCATGTAAAGTGCACAAATGCATACTTTTGCCAAATTTACGTGAACCGTCTGCCAAAATGTTAGAAAAATTGAATCAATGTGTAGGTCGTAGTCATTGAATACTAAACGGTAGATGTACTCACGGTACGTTGACTATGACTGTGTATTTTAAAACATATTTAGTGCTTTACAAGTCTTTGTATAAAATCAGAATGATATTTGGCAGACGAAAGATACCTATAAGCTGCCTTCTTCAATGCTTTGTGTAAAGATTTTATATTGCAAAATTCTATTCAATTTAGGCCACCAAACTTCTGCCTGGGAATTTCGCATGTAGACAGTTCATGAAAAAATATACACAATATGTAGCACACAAGAAACAAATCGAGTGCAACCCATTTTTTTTGAAACAACACAATTTAAATGATATCTGTTGTACTGAAGCTTATTTTACAAATTGAATGTTTAGTTTAGTTTTTTATGCATCATATTATTCAAGTAATCATCTAAGATCAGTCCTTTTTGGTGTGGTTTGTTTGCTTTTTTAACAAGATTTTCATGAGAAATCCGCTTTAAAAATGTCTTCTTGTCAACCTTATTTCATTTCATGCTGTAGCGTTCTCTCTGGACCATGATACAATGTAAACTGATACTGTGAAGTCCTATTTTATATTTAACGGTAGCGGTGGTTGATATTTCTAATAAAAAAAGCATATCAATTTTTTTTTTGTAGAAGTCGTGTGCACATCTTAAGATAAGTTATCACTATGCGTAGTAAATATAGGAGTTTCATCGAAGAAAAAAGTTCCTCATCCGGTTCATCGTCGTCATCGCATGAGAGAGATGTTGATGATGACGATAATGCCCACAATGAAGTCAGTAATGGAAAACGGGGTAATGGTGATGGTGACAGTGACAAGAACGTTGATAATATCAAGACAAGTTCAAATTCATCAAATAATCAACTGAAAGTATCACGAAATAAGAAAGTCGTGAGTGCAGTTAAAAAACTAATCATGGAGTTGATCCCTGTGAAAATAGAATGGTCTGAAATATTAGGCCGGTATTTGGTGGCCACGAGAGATATCAAACAATCGGAACTTATATTTCAAGTGGAGCCAATTGTGGCAGGGCCTACGCCTTCGTACACGGAAAAAGAATGGATTTGCATGAGTTGTTTCCGGGCTACGAAGAAGAAGACTATGGTGAGATGCGCTGATTGTCAGTGGCCGTTTTGCAGTAAAGAATGTGAGGAGGTATGTTTGAAATCTTAAGTAGCCCCATTTCTTAAAATTCATGCCAAATCTACATTATTATGATTACATTACAATTACATAATATTATGAGTAAACGAAATCAAGTAATTGTTCATGTGAACATTTCAGAATGATACCCATAAAGAGCTTGAATGCTTGGTGTTGACGAAAGCTAAGGTATTACCGGAGGATAATTATACGGATCATATTACCCTCATGCAACTATTAAGATGCCTGCTCACCAAACACAAGGATCCGGAAGGATGGCTGCAAATACTTTCGATGGAATCTCATGTTGAGGGTAGAAGGAACTCAGCAAGTGAAGTCTGGGAACGGTGGAGAAAAGAAGAGATCAAATTTGTCCATGATACTTTGGGGCTTCATGAGTTTGATGAGAAGGAAATCAACTTTGTTTCTGGAGTGCTTTCAATGAATGCCTTTGGTAGTAATGATATTCATGGGCTGCGTCATAGGTAAATAAGGCATTTAATATATGTTTTTAAAAAAATGATGCGTCAACAAAAAAAAACCTTTAAAAACATTCTTCCATCTAGACACGGGTCTTATCTGTATTATCTGGGAGCAATGTCGGCCCATGACTGTGCACCAAATACGGATTACGAAGTGGATGAAAATCAAAACTTCAATTTGAAGGCAATTGTGGACATTCCAAAAGGAAGTCAAATTACGCTCAGCTATGCTCTTCCCTTTCAGGGAACTTTGTTACGAAGAGATTATCTGAAGGATTACTTTTTTGATTGTTGTTGCAAAAGATGTAGTGATGCTTTAGAGTTTGGATCATATTTCTCAGCTTTAAAGTGTACCTTGTGTGAAGATGGACATATTTTACCGGATCATCCCTTAATGGAAGAAAGCCCATGGAAGTGTTCTGAAGCGAAATGTAAAGGAGTGAAAAGTGCTGCGGAAGTTAATATGATTTTGAGGGAATATGATAATTTAAGAGAGTCTAATGAGTACGTTTCAGATTCAAATGATTTTGTAAAAAACATTTCTAATTTGGAAAGACTGCTTGAAAAGGGTCGTCCACTTTTTCATCCTAATCATTTTTGTTTGATGGGTGTGGAGTTTGAATTGATACAGAAAATTCAATATTACATTGAAATAGGAAAGATATCATTAAAATTAAACAGTAAATTACTGGAGTTAACTAGAAAGCATATTCAGGTTGGTCAATTGATCTGGCCAGGATGGAATGATCGATATGGCCGGCTACTTTACCTACTTCAAGCTGGATTACTTAATTCATTGGCTAGTCCCAGTGATTCTGTTGATAACTCTATAAATAGTTCTAAAATGATTGACCTTAATGAAGAATCACGGAAAAATACTTTAGCAGATGTTATGAGAATTCGTGCGGATGCAAAGAAAATTCTTTTATCTAAACCTCAGGGAAGTTATGAGCATTCATTAGGATTAAAAATTAAGCAAATTATGAGTAAAGAGGTGAGTGAGGAAGATTTATTGGCTAGAATTAAAAAACTAAGTATTCAAGAAGAAAATTTGAATTAGGAAAAGAACGTTTAGATTGTTTTAATTTGCATCATATTCTCTTTTTTTGGCTTTTGAAGCATTTAGTAAGATTTTTTATGTATCGAACACAGCAAAAGAGTTATTAAACTTTTACTGATAAGCATAGTCAAGTCATTTTGCTTTTCGTAATATGTAATTAATTTTTTTTTCTGTGATTTCGATTATTTCTAATAGCTAGAAAATTATAAGGTAGAAGAAATCATAGCATTATAGTCAGCTCGCTTTTTAAAAGTAAAATTTTTTGAAACTAAATTTTTACCCAATCTATCACACATTTTGATTTGTACTTACAAGGCGCTGGTTGTACAACCAACCTAAATATATATACCTTACCTTTATAATTTATAAGTATAACAAATTGTATTTTGTGTTGAAATTCAAGTTCAAGGAAACGTTGTTTTGTGAACGTCAAATGTACTTATTTACTGAGTCCAATAAACTTAAAGGTAATGAATGATAAACATGAACATTGAAAGTATTAAAAGAGAGGTTGTTTTTGTCATTTGTGGTAAATGGTGAATACTGGATAAGATTTTAAAATATTCCATTCAAGGTCATGACATGTGTACTGGTAATTTTTTCTTGTTCATCATGTGCTGTCCACAAATCAAGCTCCATAAACAAAGTAAGTTTAGCTGTAGTAGTAAGTGCGTAAACAACATGCGTGCGTATGCAATTAATTATACTAGTTGGAAACTGAAATCATGCCATGTCATGCCTGCCTTTCACACAAAGTTGACAAGAATACGAGTTTTTTTAATCATCGGATCTGCCATTCCATGACTCGTGACACTAAACTACTGATAAAGAAACGATAGATAGAGCAATAAACGTTAAATTGAGAAATTGAAGTAAAAACTACTAAACTAAACATGATGAAACTACAGGTTTCTACCTTTGATGGAAAGAAAGTAAAGTATTAAATCCGGTTTAACCAAACAAGAACTATATTCGCTCATGACCTACGTTCTTTTATATTGTACGTTCACATTAAAATTTCAAGGTTCTCTTCTTTTCATGAAAGAAAAACTTAATTTTGAACTGTTTACCATCATCTTAATCTTATTAACTTTAATGAAGCATGTGATTTACAGATGTTGGATGAAGTGCATTTGTTTTAAAAAAAAATTTAGCATACATTATCCTTAATAGCTAAGCTTGACAAAAAAATATTCCACGAATACATGAGTATCCTCTGAATCATGAATGACTACATGGGAAAAGAACTGATGCTTATATCCTTCCGTTAAAATCATATTGACTACATGATTAAAATCAGTTCATAAAACTGTACAATTTCAGTAGAATCGTCACAGTAAATTGACAGAGCTACGAGTGAATCCACCTACTTGCTACTGATCTCTTCAATAATTATTATTAAAACAGTAAGCCTTTACAAAACTTCAAAATGCCTGCTGTCCAAGCCCAAGGTAAGGAAGGAACACATTCGCTTTGGATTTGTCACATCCACAGAATTAAGATTATATTAATCGCAAAAGTGTAAAGAATAAGTGCCTGTTTTTTAAAGGAATTTATCTATTTATCAACATTTCTTAATTGATTTATTGCAGACCCTGCACTCAGCGCGTTGAATGCCCTTATCGAGGAGACCCTGAAGTCTGCAACGGATGTAAAAGTGAAAGCCAACTTGACCGAGGCCCAGAAAATCATCCAAACAGCTTCAGTAAGGACACAAGGAATCCTAAATAAGTTTGCACTGGATGGACAAGTAGCTTTAGTCACTGGAGGTGGACGTGGCATTGGAAAATGCATTGCTCACGCGCTGGGTGAAGCCGGCTGCAAGGTTGCTGTCGTTGACATTGATTTAAAGACTGCAGAAGAGGCCACAAAAGAGCTTCAGGAAAAAGGAATCGAGAGTATTGCCTTAAAAGCAGACGTCTCCAACAAACATGATGCTGAAAAGATGGTGGAAAATATTGTGTCTCGGTTGGGAGACCTTCATATCGCCGTGAACAATGCAGGAATCAACCGTGTTACAACCATCGAGGATATGAGTGAAAAGGAGTGGACACAAATTATGAGTATCAATCTTAATGGAGTTTTTTATTGCTGCCAAGCTGAGGCTAAGCACATGTTGACGATGGGCCGAGGAAGTATTATAAATATTGGATCCATGTCTGCAAGAATTGTAAATCGGCCACAGAATCATGGTGCCTACAACACTTCAAAAGCTGCCGTTGTTCATCTGACCAAATCTTTGGCATGTGAATGGGCTAAACGGGGAGTCAGAGTGAATAGCATTTCTCCGTAAGATAATTACTGCATTTGAAACATTATCTTGTTGAACTGAATTTTAAATTATGAATTTATTATTTCTTTCTAAATTGCAGCGGATACACGGATACAGAAATGAACAGATCTGAAGCCATTATGGAAGCGAGAAAGGCCAATGAGAAAGACTGTCCTTTCGGAAGATTTGCAGATCCGGATGAGCATGTGGGTGGAGTCTTGTATTTGGCATCACCGTTGGCCAGTTACGTAACTGGACTAGATTTGCTTATTGATGGTGGATTTACCTGTTGGTAATCTGCTAGAAAAACATATCGATTAAAATCTAAACCTTAGATTACAAAGCAAGTAATATTTAAAAAAAAAAAAAGATTTAATTAATCCTTAATTTTGACATTTTCTGTTCCTAGTGTTATTTAAGAAACTTTATCTATCATAAAGAGCAAATTTATATTGCTGGTGTGGTATATTGAATGATTTAGTACACACATAAATTTCATAAAATATTTTCTGTATCGCTCTATTACCATCATCCATACAAAACTTCTTCAGTCATCAAGCACTCTATACACCTCTTCCTCAGACAACCATGGTCCTTCATGAATTAAATCTTCAAATAGATCTTCTTCATCGAACTTTCATTTCATCAAATCAATCTATAATTCTTTTCGCGTATTTATTACGAAGATGAATGTATTCATCGTAGTTATGCGATTGGTTTGTTCGTCTGTCTGTCCGTTCGCGCTCTAACTAAAGGAGTAAACTGATTCTCTTCAAACTTGGCCTTTACCATTTTTCATCCTCAAATTGTTTAAAACTTTATGAAGGTTTTAAATTGTTCTTTAATACAATTCATTTCTGTCCAGTTGTGGAAAATATGATGATGTGTGTGTAACGGTACGCATGAACTTGTGAAACCTGTTTTAATCCTACGAAAATTAATGCGCATTGCAATAATAGACCAGCAGTTCTAGTCCAAGGTCATGAAAATCACGTATTTGTGATCATGAAACCCTAAAAATTAATATTTGCATATTTGCTCCCAACTATAAGGTTAGATTGATTGAATCTCGGATCGGGTGAGAAGAAATATGTAATGAAGGTCACTTTTACCTGTGATCTCACCATAATTCATGCTTCAATTTTTTTTTGCGATTGAAGAATTTAATTATAATTTTGATGCTCTGATATTAAAACTTTTTAACATCTTGGCCTCAGTTGGAACTCAGTGTTACTATTTCATAAAAAAAAAATCCTACTTCTAGCAGATAAATCAAGGTTTTTTGGAAACACCAATTGCAACTTGTACCACAATGCCCCATAAATGCAATTAAATCAAGTCTTTTTGACCTTGAATCTTGACGTGCTTAAGATTTCAAGAAGAGTAATCTAACGTAAACTGCGAGCCAGGGCATCATATTATAATCTTAATCCCAATTTTACTTGTTGTAAGTTTAGTTAAATGAATTTAATTAGGATATTCATAATATTTTTTTGAAATTTAAGTTATTCCTTTGCTACTTCGTAATACTTTGTCATTCACTTTGAAAGTGAATGCAAATATGAATATTTTAACGATTATTGTTAACTTTTATGATCCATTATTTTTTATTAGCTCTGCAGAGCAGTGTCTTCATGAGGTTATGAGAGACATGCATACAAACAATTACATAACTTACGTTTCGAATCCTTTATTAAAACTAATTCGCGGACTGCCAAAGGTCTCACTGGCGCAAATGACCATCTAAGGAACAGGCATGAGGCATGTTTTTATTTGAATGTGAATGATATTGGGTCAATCAACTTTTGTGATCGTCAAATTATATTATCAAAAGTACCACACAATTGATAATACATAACTGTACATAATGTTAATCTGATTGAAGATTTAATTCTGTTGTTTAAAACTGTTGTTGTTGAAATGATGAATGGAAAACGATGCTGAGAAATCCGAATAAGAAAATTTAATGATAAGCTGAAAGCTGTTAAGGTACTTTAATTGTTAAAATTTTGATACATAATATTTACTTACTGGAAATATTTGCCAGGCGTAATGTCAATAATGTCGGGTTAAGAATATCATAATGATAAACTGATAGGTGCAATATTCGGGTGCTTGCAACCTTTATCCTTTTAAAATTTGCTTATTTTGAGAAATAATATTTGTTTGTGGAACTGTTTACTAGGTTTAATTTGTCAATATTAGCTTATGATTTCATTTATTTATTAACCATGCTTTTATAATTGTAAGTTTTTACCATCATTAAAATGAGGACTTTCGACGGATTTTTATTAGTATTCGCCCAAAGTAAAGCATCATTCGACACTTATTGAATCTACAGTTATAATTTATTCGTCATCAAGCTTTCAAAATAACTTTAAAATGTCATCTACCCTAGGCACACGAAATTCAATTTTGTACAAATTCATTTGAATTGAGTCCAAGTTACTTACAGAATTTCTATAAGCGTGCTTCAATTTATTCTAGATCCTGCTTTAACAGCGTTGAAGGTCATTATCGAGGAGTCTGTGAAGTCCACAACTGATGACAATGTGAGGGCCAAATTGACCGAGGCTCAGAAAATTATCCAAACAGCTGCCGCTAGGTCGAAGGGCATTCTAAATAAGTTTGCACTGGATGGTCAAGTAGCTTTGGTCACTGGAGGTGGACGTGGCATTGGAGAATGCATTGCTCACGCTCTAGGTGAAGCTGGCTGCAAGGTCGCAGTCGTTGACATCGATTTAAAGGCTGCAGAGTTTGTTGCAAAAGATCTCCAGGAAAAAGGAATCGAGAGCATTGCTCTAAAAGCAGACGTCTCCAACAAACGAGATGTGGAAACGATGGTGCATAACGTGGTAACTCAATTGGGAGGTCTTCACATTGCAGTGAACAATGCAGGAATCCATCGCACTTCGAAATCAGAGGACACGGAGGAGAAAGAATGGACACAAATTATGAGTATCAATCTTAATGGAGTTTTTTATTGCTGCCAAGCTGAGGCTAAGCACATGCTAAAAATGGGGAGTGGATGTATTATCAACACAGCCTCCATGTCTGGAACGATTGTCAATCATCCTCAAAACCAAGCTGCTTACAATACATCAAAAGCTGCGGTTGTTCATTTGACCAAAACTTTGGGTTGCGAGTGGGCAAGTCGGGGGATTAGAGTGAATTGCATTTCTCCGTTAGATTAATTACTTTTTTAATCGCTTCACCAGCACATGGCAAAAATACTTTTGTTCAAAATGCTATTTTTGTGATTGTAGTGGCTATGTGGACACAGACCTGACAAGGGCCCCAGTCATGATGGAGGTAAGAAAAGAACTGGAGAAAGGCATTCCTTTAGGAAGATTTGCAAATACTGATGATCTCGTGGGTGGAGTCCTATATTTGGCATCTCCACTAGCTAGTTACGTTACCGGGTTAGATTTACTGATGGATGGTGGATTTACATGTTGGTAATTTTTACCATGTGTATAATTATGGGTCGTTCAAAATTGAGTGTAATGTTTCTGAGAAAAGGTGTTGAATAAAATTAACTAGATATAGCCATATTTATACGTGGTTGGGTTTTGTTTTTAACATATAAACCGCTATTCACTTATACATGCACGCATTTAATTTAGCCATCACCTTTTAGAAAAAAACACATTACATTGCAGTTGCAACACCCACGATACACTAACTAATGAATAATAAAATATAAATAGTCATAAATACTAAAAGTATAACTTATAACCAATTACTATATTTGTTTACTCACGTACACCAACTTTAGTTATTTTGAAGTACAAGATGATACACACAGCTCTCTTATCAGAGGCCTAACAAAAAACTCATCACACAATACAATGGATAATTTAGATGCATGATGCATGAATGAACTTTTGTGTGAGTGGATTTTCAAACATTTATCATTATTAGTTTTAATTACTTGTTATCAGTAATGCACCGTCCTCATACCCAAAATTGTATACTTGCTAGATCATCTAATCATAGATACACTACTTGTCTTCCACTTCCAACCCTGGTATGCCACAGTGACAATACAATGATGAATGACTCAACTATTCAAAATTAGATACCTAAGTATTTTACGAGACGCATATTTCTAAAGTTTTTTTTATCTAAAAGGCTTACAGACATCATTGTTAGCCACACAAATGAACGTACATAATATTTATATCGTTCCTTGAGCTAAATATTCTTTGATACTGCTCAAAATTAACGGATTAAAAGGACTGTGCTGTTAGCTACATGAAGTATATTGGTTAGATAAAAACTTGTAAAGGAAGTCATATAAATGAAAGCTTCACCGCATCAAATATTGAGGCATTAATTAGTTGAAGTATAAAAGTACTTCAGGAAATCACTAAATCTTAATTTAAACGCTAGACAAGTGTACGTGGCCTGAGATCATAATAACCTGTGTGCGTATCATTTTAATAACGCCACGGACGGAATAAAAAGCTTAAATACAAGAAAGTTTTAACACTTACAGTAAAAGTTCAGTGAGCTATTAACGAAAAGTTTACGAGAAAGGATCATGGGTTCTCAAGAAAATGCGGATATCTTAAGGCGAAAATACGGTAAGAATTTGCAGATTATTGTGCGAAACATAAAAATAGACTATGAGCTAACAAATTATTACTACAAGTTAAAGTTTCTCTTGAGTAGTTAAAAAATAATTATTTTCTCCCTTCAATTAGGTCCAGCTGCAAATATTGTTGGTAATATGCTGTTGGAAATAAAGAGTAAGAACAAAGATGCTGAGTTAGCTGGATTAATTGGACAATGCTGTGAGGTTGCAAATGGTCAGAATGAATATGTGGACCAATGTGTTTTTCCAGAGACTCAATTGCAACGAAAAATTGCTACCGACACGGTTAAAGATGGGAAGGCTTCACAAAGTTTAAATATGCTTAGTGGTCACACGGAAGGTATTTGTGCATTTTAAATTAATTAGTTTTTTTAGTGTACTTAAGAGAGACATGACAAAGTATACTAAAATTGAATATATCACAGGAAACTTTCTGAAAATGATGGCTGAGATGTCTCAGGCTAAACATATTTTGGAAATCGGAATGTTCACGGGCTACAGTGCAGTTACACTTGCAGAGAGCAAGTTTTGTGTAAGTTATCAAGAATTGCAATTATTGGTCGAATCGAGCATCATAGCTCATAATCATGTAAATAAATCTGTTAAATTTCAGGAAGAACTGATAACATTGGATATTGAGCCGTACTATGAATCGTTTTTGAAATCCAGGCTGACAGGCACAAGCATTGAAGATAAAGTTCGTATTATGATTGGACCTGCAGAAGAGTCTTTAGAAAGACTTCAGAAGGAAGGAAAGCGGTTCGATTTTATCTTCATTGATGCCAACAAAGGAGGATATCCAACTTATTACAAGGTATCTATCATGATCTAATGGCAATATATTGGCAATGGTCTTCACCGTTTTTATCTTGTGGAGAAGTCAATTTTGGACAATTACACCAAACAAAATTGTGACATTTTATGTACTAATTATTAAAATGAGTGTTTTTTTAATCGTCTAGTTCATTATGGATAACAAATTGTTAAAACCAACTGGAACGATTGCGTGTGACAATATTTTGTGGTACGGAAAAACATTCAACCAGACCACTGAAACCGGGAGGCTTCTATATGAATTTGTCGAATTTGTGAAAAATGACGATAGGGTATATCAGGTGAGAATTTAGTTGAAGATCTCTGTTATTTTAAAAAGTATTATTCTGGTATTCGTTTGGCCGGTAAAATGGTGAAAATGTCACGTATGCCGCATACCAGCCGTTCCCAAAACATTCATTGTGAAATAATTGACAGACAAATTAATTTGCGTTTTTATAGATAATACTGCCAATCCGTGACGGAATTCTTATGATAAAACCAACCGCTTGTTTTAATTGATGGAACATGACGTGTCATTGAAGGTTTTATTTATTTTATGCAATAAATGACAAGGATTTTTTGTATAGCAATTTTTTGTTTTTTTAGAAATGTAAAGGTGAATGTTCAAGTAATGATGGGCTTTTTAACAAATATAACTACAATGTGGTGTTTGGTATTGATTTTTGTTTTTCGTCTTTAGTACATGATGTATTGTCCATTGTCTAATAAAGATTATATGTACTCGTTGCTAATAATTTTTAAAAACCTTTGTTAATTCAATAAATTTTTAAAGCATACATGTAAGTTTAAAGTTTTTTGTTTTGTTTTGGGGCATTTGGTGACGTAGCATGAATAACTAATTATAACTTGTTTTAATCACAGCAGATACAAAATAAATGCAATGATTTTTTCAAGTTGTACTTTTATACATTTAAATTTATTTCCCAGCATTTTAATCTTTTGAAGAATTCAGACAGAATGAGGCACTGGTAATTTTACTTTTGCCTCATGCATTAACATTTCGGTTTGACGAGCCATACTTTTTTTCAAGGCCAATAGCTAACCTTGTCCCAAGATCGTAATAGGAATTTCAAATATAAAAACTGGAAATACACTAATTAGCACATTTCTGGTAACATGATCATGATATGATTATGATTTTTTTGCATGAATGCATTTACGTGTATCGTAGCCTGTACTCTGAACTGACGAAGCATGCCTTGCAATATGAAGTAGCACTGAAAATACAGTACATTTCGATAAAAAACTACTTTCCTGACTTAATAATCAGTATTTTTACATGTGAACGTAATCCTATTTGTAGTTTTTTGTTATACTACTTCTTTACAAGATTCTTGGAGAAAGTAGCTAATATACTATTGCAAATTGCAACAAACTTTTAACTAAATGTTGACTTTCCATTATACTTTTCGGAGTTTCATGGAAAGCACAAAGTATGAATCCTGATAATATACCAAATCATATTATACCACACAATCACACCACAAATAGAATAATATAGAAATTCAACAAGAACCTTGAGTAAAATTTACTTTAGAGAGTAACGGGTACTTTGTTAGATAAATATTTATTTTTATAAAATGATAGATCATCTGATAACTTTTTAATGCAATATTTTAACATTTCTTTGACCCCTTCAAGGTCACAGTCAATAATGTTTAAGACCTTAACACGTAAGATGTATGATATATTAGCAGAAACGCATCATAGTGTCTTTAATTGAATCATTAAAGAAAGCAGGTACATACATACATAATATAAGACCTTACAATTTAGTACTTGCTACACACATACACATACTACAATGCAACATTTAACACCAAATATCAGGTTTCATTACTTAACAAATGATGCCTTTTAAAGGGTAGACAACTATGTATATCAAAATTAATGAGTATTACATTCAAAGTTTTAACCATACCAAATGAATTCATGATGTATCGTATGATCGAGTGTGTATGAATTAAAATTCCAGTAACAAAAAGATAAAACTCATCTTTGAGTGCATCGTCAATACTTGTCTTATTTTGGGTATCGCTTATGTAATGTAAAGTCAAGCATTCCAAACACCTCTAAAAACCCAACTCTTATGTCAAACAAGATAATATGATAATGTAATGGCTATCTTTCCATTTTAGTTTTGCTTCGCTAAAATTATCGGGTTCTCTTGTCTGCAAGACAAAATATTACGCAATTAATTGATATATGGAGACCTAAGATCTTCTCGTGGAGTCAATTGAGTTTTTGGTGAGGTTAATGCATAATACCTTACTTGAGATGTGAGAATTGTGAGATAGTAGCAAAAGTTGCCAAATGCCAAGCGCTTCATCGGTCGCGACCTGGTCGAAACGTAGATTATTGGTTCGCGTGTGTGGTATCTCTGAAACACCCCCGAGTAGTACCAGAACCACATTTACCAACAGAAGTGAAACAATTGAAAGATAAACGTATTTGAATTCCAGATATAAGAAGTGGTTATCTGAAGTTGAAGGTTGAAGGAAAAATGTGCTAATCACACAATAATATATGCTATGCTATAATGAATTAGATAAGTATCGCAGTTTTGGAAACCAATGTGAAATGTATGTATAGCTCTCTCTGCTTTCATACATCTAGGTTTACAGATCTGTATTTAAAGATGAGTTTGATTATTAATTCAAAATGCAAATTGCATGCAAACTAACAACATTTGTGATGCTTACATATTATGTAAGTGATTTGAAACATGATAGGATTGATATTTGGACAGACTGGAAAGGGGTTGTGGAAAAGTTGCTCTTGAGTTATGCAATCATTTTGATGACGATGTCATGCTAAAAATGGTAAAAAGCGAGGATGCTCGGTCAAATCTTACACACTCACGCGTCTCGCTTCTTGCAACTTGGACAGCAAAAACTGGGTTCTCCGTTTTTCTTTTTCATCACCCGAATTTACTTCCACATAAAAAATGGAATCTGCCAGAGGTAAGCGATTGGGGATACTTGAGACGCTAATTTGTTAAAATAGTTTTGTGTTTAAACGTATTGCTGATTACTGATTGCAAATCTTTGAAAACTGTACACATTTTAGAAATTGGAGATTAAACTATATTTCTGTTTTGGTATGATTTTTTAGATCCCGCTTTTGAGAAGTTGGAGGCTCTCATCAAGGAAACCCTTGCAGCCACCACCGACGCCAAAGTTAAGGCTAACTTGACCAAGGCCCAAGAAATTGTTGGAACTGCTTCAGTTCGGTCAAAGGGTATCCTTAACAAATTCGTCCTTGACGGACAAGTCGCCGTTGTTACCGGAGGTGGACAAGGAATCGGCCGTGCTATTGCCCATGCTTTAGGAGAGGCTGGATGCAAAGTAGCTGTAGCTGACCTTGAATTGCCCCGTGCCGAGACAGTCGCCGCAGAGCTCCAGGCTAAAGGAATTCAAAGTCTGGCTATCAAGGTCGATGTGTCCAAGAAGCAAGATGTTGAAGACATGGTTCAAAAGACGCTTTCCGCTTTTGGAGATTTGCACATTGGAGTCAACAATGCAGGAATAGTATTCCATTCCAATTCCGAGGATACCAGTGAGAAGGAATGGGGACGCACTTTAGATGTTAACCTTACAGGAGTATTCTACTGCTGCCAAGCTCAGGCTAAGCACATGTTGAAGATGGGAAGAGGTAGTATTATTAACACCGCATCTATGTCCGCCACTATTGTCAATCATCCGCAAAGACAGGTTGCGTACAACACTTCAAAGGCTGGAGTGGTTCATATGACCAAGACCTTGGGAACTGAATGGGCTGATCGTGGAGTCCGAGTTAATTGCATCTCACCGTAAGTTTACTCATTTTATTAGGTGCAATAAAATAAAAGTCCAACAGCTTAAACTAAATGCAAGATTCTAAAATGATTTTTTTATATGCGTGATTTATGCAGGGGGTACGTTGATACCGAATTGAACAGAACTGAAGGTCTCTTGGCAGTCAGGAAGATGTGGATCAATGATACTCCCATGCAACGACTTTGTGATGCTGAGGAACTTGTTGGAGGTGTTTTGTACTTGGCTTCATCATTGTCTTCTTACACAACTGGTCATGATTTGATTATGGATGGTGGTTTTACATGCTGGTAAATTTTAGGAAAAATAGAATTTAACAAACGAAATAATTGGTATATATAAAAGTCGGTGTATATCTACGTAATAATATCAAAAAATAAGAACACAATAATCTCATCGAAAGTAATTTACCATGTGCGCCAGTTATCAATTCTTGGAAGTATCTTTTTAATTTCATTTTCATAGCATTCCTTCATAAAAAATAGCAGAAGGCAAGTTTAATTGAAACAAAATGAGCTATCGGGGCACAATGAGACTTCATAAAAATTCGCACAGTAAATATTA
The DNA here is from genome assembly GCA_034699025.1 of Entomobrya cf. arborea Gr-Col-00668. NCBI lineage: Eukaryota > Metazoa > Arthropoda > Collembola > Entomobryomorpha > Entomobryidae > Entomobrya > Entomobrya cf. arborea Gr-Col-00668. The sequence goes on along the minus strand of JAQIWN010000469.1, from coordinate 13,722 downwards.
AACTATTTTAAAGTAGCATATTAATGCAATTTATGATTTATGAATCTTATGATCATGCGAAACTTGGTACATATCTTATCTAAGGTTAGGTATCATAAAAATGTCTCGTAAAACTGCATATTATATTGATTATAACCAAACAAAATTTGTTTTTCTTTATCCCCAAAAATGCAAGATGCAATCAGTAATCAGTTACTGCAATATAATCAAAAAGTCTCGAGGCATTTTCGTTGAATTCATACTAACTTGGCTTTATTCATTATTCGCGATAATTTTCTACATTTACAACTAAATCATTCTTTAAAATCTAGTGACTTGTGAACAATGCAGTTCTTTAAGTTGATGTCTTGTTTTCATTTCCTTCGGAGGCTTGTTGTGATTCTGCTGCAATTCGTTTTAATTCATCTTTAACATATTCGTCGATGTCGTCCATCGGCCTGTACATCAAATGAACCGTTTGAGCCCCTGAAATCAAGGATACAATCAATTTGTTAATGTCAATGTTCATCTTGTGATCGTTATATGCACAAAGTTAACCTATAAGATGACATCAAAATACTATTTAATTACCTGCAAACATGCTCAGCATTGCGGCTGAGGTAAATTTTAAATACTGACCCCAACTAACTCCGGCGGGCATGGTAGAATTTTTATTAGATATAGAAGTAGTTTACACAGAAGGTAAATTGAACGAATTACAAGGTCGTTATAAACGACTAATTCGATTGTCCAGTAGCTGAGGCTGAAACACTCTGGGCCGTATGAATAAATTTGGCTAATTCCTCCGCTCGACGCCGCTTATACGTTTTATCTAAAATTAGAATTTTTTGTAAATTAACAGATTTACTATTGGCATTATGCATTCAATTTACAAACCAAAATTAAGAAATTCAATTCACAACACAACATAATTACTAATTACTAAAGGTATGCATGCTATATCATTTTTTTAACATTATGCTCCTTACAAAAATTAACTTGATTGTTAACTTCCCAATTTATCATGGAAAACTCTAGTGCCGCACCAAGAACAAAGAAAAACGGTAAGAATCTATACAATCCAAACGTCTTCTTTCCAGGAACTTTATCCAGAACTGATTTGATCAGTTGAGATCTCATATTTTCTTTTCTAGTTCATCAATTTAGGGAAAGGAAAGTTATTTCACTAATTATGTCACCACATTACATTTTGGTTCTAATTTCCAATGACGTGAACTCTATCAACAAATTAACACAATTCACCCCAACTAGGCGCTTAACATCTTAACTTTGCAATCTGCAGCCTGCCGACTAGAATTAACACCCGGACACCGGAGAAAGTTACAGTTCAACTTCCAATTATTTGAAATCATAGACTGTTATATTTAGTGCGTAGTTCTCTACACTACTATCAAAGTTCTGAAAAATCACATGTTTTTGATCATCTGCTCTGCTTTTCACATGGTGTATTGCAAGTTGGCCGTGTGTGCAGTGTGCACAGATCAATGCATAGAATAACTTTTGAAGCGGTGAGACCACCAACCGTTTGAATTTGTCCAGGGGAGCTCAAGTGAATAATGTGTTTGGGATATCAATATCGTAAACAGAGAAGATAGGCACATTGCATTGCAATTGCAACTATTGCAAGTATTATGTCCTTAAAATTAAATAGGTTACTTCGCGTCATCCTCATCGAATTGTCATTAGCAGTATTTTGAGAAATAGTGTACTTGTGTTTTCATAATAAGTGGTGGTAATGGTAATTTTTCATTTGGTCAGTCAGTTGTGTTTGATGGAATTGCATAATTGAAACTGTTACTAAAAAAAAACGTGCAGAGAAATAAGTTGAGTGAGAGTGAGACATATACCACGGCCACCGTGAAGAAAAAATTGTACTGTTCCGTCCCTGCTGATGTTCATGTTCATAAGTTGATACTCTAAACTACATAAATAGTTTATAGTTTATCGTGGTAATGGGATGGTTGTGTGTAAAAAAATTTGTAAATTGAGTTAAGTGTGTCCCGTGGATGAAGTGAAATGCGTGTATGTTATGGTCTAGGTGCTAGTAAACGTGTGTGAATAATGATATGGAAATGGAACTGAAGATCTCCAGGGTTTAGAGAGTCTGGAGTAGCATATCAAGAGATCACGGCTTGAATAAAAGTAGATCATTATTTAAATGAGCCAGAAACAATATCGTGATCATGGGACAATTGAGTTTTTGTGTAGAGACTGAGACAAGTTAGTTGTTTGGAGAGTGTCAATTCCGGTTTTTAGAGTTACTGAGGGAAAAATAGCGGGTGTGCCGGTGATGTTGTGATTTTCTCGGGCATGCTTGTGAGGACTTGATTAGATATTTTTAATTGGACAAATTCGTGGATTTATTGGAGGTGTGGAGGCGTAGACGGTTTTTGGGGTTGAATTCCGGGAGCTGCGAACATCATGGCGCTTTCCAAACCTATGATGGACTTGGCTAAAACTAGTGGAGGTGCTGGCGCTAGTGGAAGCTCACAGGATAATAAGCAAGTGTTCTATATTGCGGCTGCGGCAGCTGCAACGGTCGCGACGGTGGGAGTGGGTTATCTGGTGTATTCAAGGCTATATGGGTCGTCTACAAAAGACAAAGGGACAACGACAAAAGATGACACGGAGAAAACAAAGGGAAAGAAGGATGCACCTCCGTATCAGGCGTTGAAGGAGTTGGGGAACCAGAAGTTCAAGTCTGGGGACTACAATCAAGCGCTGGAGAATTACACAAAAGCTATTGAAATGCTGGATAGTGATCCGGAAGTGACGGGGGAAGGTAAAGCTCAGACATTGTCAATGCTATTCCAAAACAGAGCAGCTGTCTTTGAGAAACTGGTAAGCAGGAATAACAAACCTTTTTGCAGGACAATTGAACTTTCCTTTCTTTGCTTTGTAAGAAACTGGATTAATTTTTGTGACGATTATTCTATGATTTCAGTCAAACTGGCCTATGGTTATAAGGGAATGTGGAAACGCATTAATGTTAAATCCTAAATATATCAAAGCTCTTCATCGTCGTTCCAAAGCCTACAAAGTTACTGGTTTCTTGGATGAAGCTCTCGAGGACATCACTGCTGTTTGCATACTGGAGAACTTTTCCAGTAACAGTTCTGTTATGCTAGCGGATGAAACACTAAAGCTAATTGGTAATTGTAAAACGATTTCAAATTCTCTTGGCTTTTAAGCATGTCTGTCTGGAATTACTTATGACATTTAAACTGTATATTTTGGGTAAATTTTCAGGTACCCAGGAAGCCAACAAACTTGTGGAAACTAAACCTCCTATAATGCCATCAGTGCACGCAGTGAATTCTTTTTTACGATCATTCTACAACGACCCTATAACAAAGCACTGGAGGGAAAGGAACGTGGAAAATGGCATCAAAAACATAGATCCCGAGAGTGGCGGAGTCTCCCCCTTTCAACGAGCTCTAGAAAATTTGCGTGCTCATAATTACGACAAAATTATCTCACTTTGTACTGAAGAACTTGAAAAATCAGAAAATTTTGATGCAAGACTGCTAAGAGGCACTTTCAGATACTTGTCCGCCTACAGGAAAGAGACTCTTCTTGACCTTGATGCCGTAATAAATTCCACCGCACCAAAGGAATACAAGTGTTCTGCTCTTATCAAAAAGGCATCATACATGTCCCTTCTTGCTGACAATGACATGACATTTGAAGAATTCTTCCAAAAAGCTGAGGAACTTTGGCCAAAGAACGTTGACTTGTGGCACCATAGAGGACAGGTAATTTTTCAATTATGAAACTACTTTCTGTATTTGGTTGAGAATCAACCATTGTAATGCAGATAAGTAATTTGAGTTTCATTATTTTTACAGGTCTATCTTACCCGTGGGATGATTAACGAAGCTCAAGAGGCACTTTGTCGAGCAGCCGAGTTGGAGCCAAACTTCGGGTTAGGAGTTGCGACAAAGTGGTACATTACTTTTAGGACTTCAGTACTTCAAGGTGATTTTGAGGGTCAGAAGACATGCATCACTGAATTCGAAAAGGTTGCAAAACGATTCCCTGATGACCCAGACGTAGTTAACTTAAATGGACAGGTACGCTGTTTTGTCATAATTCAGAAAAACGGAACGGAAAAGTTTTACAGTTCTGTACTTAATTAGTTGTACTTGTTTCTTTAGCTCCTTATGGAACAAGGGCTGTTTGCTGAGAGTGACATGAATTTCAGCCGTGTCTTGGAGCTTGACCCTACAAACGCCACAGTTTACGTTCACAAAGCCATGTCAGTTTACCAGAAAACTAACGACCAAGCGAAATGTTTGAAAATGCTGCGCGATGCCTTAAAAATTGACGATAGGAATGAATTCATTTACGAAACAATAGGAACCCTGGAATTACAGTCGTAAGTTTCTTTTATCTAAAAAAGTATGTTCGTAAACTTGTGATGTGAACGACGGTGACGATCCGAAGATCCTAATGTGTGGATTGTTCTTTTATTTTACAGTGGGAATTTGCCAGAAGCTATAACTGCGATCGAGAAAGCACTAGAGTTGGCCAAATCCTACCAAGAAATGGTAATCCTGACCAGTTTGCGAAAGGCAGCTCAAGTTCAACTGAAAATTAAAACACAAATGGGACTCGAAATTCCAAAGCATATTGTAGGACCTAGTGGTGCCATTAATTCTTGGCAATAAGGAGTTACAGAACAAAATTAGTTAACGAATTTTTAAAACGTTTAGTTTTTTTCTGCATGCTAATAATATTTATTTTCATTGTGTACTTTTTAGCAAAAATAACACAGAAGTAGTTATTTACTGACCAGACAATTTCAATTTATTTAATTTACTACTTACTTAGTCTAGTACTTACTGTGTCAACATTTATGCAATATCCATCCAGTGTAATGTTTAATAATGATCATGTTATATTTTCATTTCCATTGCCATTCCCTTCGTGAAAGCAATATTGACTGTTCATATGTAGTTTTGCTAGGAGTAATTTCACTACACTGGAATTATTGCAACTTTTCAGAGAAGCAGACATGTTTCGTCAACATTACGTATAATTTCAGTTTTTGAAATAACACATTTGAGTGATGATTCACCACTTTGATAATATATAAACGTAGGCTTCATTAGAATAATTTAAAATCGTGTAATATATCTAGATGTGATATAACTGTTATATTGTCTAGGCATAAAGTACTCTAGTCCATGTTTTTGTTTCTGATTGATGATTAAATCGATACTATTAAACTGAAAAACATACTATGATTCCATCTGCTATTCACCAGGAAGTCATAAATATCACAGAGTTTGAGCATTCTATAAAAGCTTACTGCAGTCCATGCGTTTTCACAATAATTTCTAAGCGAGTACACAACTTGGAACGGTACTAGTATTTATGAGGTTTTCAGCTAGACTCAATTACTTCAATATGAAGTTTTTTTGGAAGGATATGACGTGTCGGTGTAGTAAGTTTCCACTTCCTTCATCAGGTGAGGAAATGACGTCTCATTGACATCAACAAACCTCTTTTTTTGGCGACTAAAGTAATAGATATCACCCGTATAAATATCAAACCAAAGGGCATGAATAAATGCTTTTCCAGTAAAAAGGATTTCCCTTAGGAAGCCATAACTAGCTATGTTTTGTAGTTGTTGTAGAGTATTTATCTGTAATTGCAAACATAATATTTTATCTGGGGCCAAATTTTGTTCGTTTTAAACAATTTTTACAAAAAAATGTGATATTTTTACCTGGCTTAATTTATCTGTTATATTAAATTTATCTTCAGGATCAATATAAGCTACAAATCTTCTTGTCGGTATTTCTGCTTCGAACATTAGGGGCGTTTTGAAACCAACCTTTTCTAGATGACGAAATTTTTCAAGAGACGGAGCTCCATGATTACACAACCATCCTTTCAGTGGTGAAAGCTTTTGCTGGTCTGAAGTAGCAAGTTCTTTGTTCTTGTCTAACTCATATAACAAGTTCATGGCCTGCAATGCATAAAATCAAACCATCATGTAGTTTACGTGTATTACTTGTTTAAGCCCTTCGTGATCACTTTGATCAGTTTAAATGTTTTTCAGTACCTTGCAGTCCGAATGGCCACAAACAATTACGTGTTTAATGTTATTCATTATACAACCAAGTTCCAGTGCCGCAGGTTCTGTGTTGGTATTTTCTGCAACAAACCATTTCGAATGTGGTATGAGGTTTCCAGCATTTCGGACAATGAACATGTCACCAACATGCGTTTGTGTAAATCTTGTTGGGAGCATTCGACTGTCCATACAACTAAAAAATACAGCCTTGGGCTGAAAGAGCACAATTTCCGAGCATTGTTTGTATATTGTAAAGTGTACAAGTAATGAATGAATGTTGGATATTTATAAAATGTGTTATATTTACCTGAGGATTATCTTTAACTCTGACAAACTCCTCAACTAAATTTACTCTAATTTTTTCTCTATACTGCATAATACCTTTGAGAATTTTATCCATACCCATGTTGAACTAAGGTAGTTTTTGATTTTTTTGTTTGTGTTTCTGTATGGAAATATTTTGTGGTCTAATAAAATCTTTGCTGTCACAACTCGGGACAAATTGCCGATCGAATGGGAAGGCAAATTAAGTCAGTAGTGATGATCATTTTGAATAAAGTAATCTTGCTCAGAAGAAAAGTTTAGTATAAATTTTATAATATGGAAATCATACGATTGCTATAATACTTTCAATCAATGCGCGTGCAACACTTTTTCCTTCAAGATACTTAATCCTGTCATAATATTTTTAACCAACACTACTGGCATATTTGCAGTCATATTGAAAATTTATTTTTACTATAGTATGGAGAACATGAGGTTTGCCTCCACAGAATAATCAGCCATCTGAAGAAAAATCAAAGTTTATAGACGGTACAGCCGAGTCAGCAGTCGGCACAGTATAGTCATAATATGATCAACGCAAATTGACAGTTTAGTAGTAGCACAAAATCAACTTTGAAGCTGCAAAACTGGAATACCTACAAGGTTTCCTTGAGTTTTGCAAATGTAGCAAATGCATGATGGTCATTATAATGAGCTGTAGGCAGACAGGACAAGAGAAGTAGAATGAAAATCAAAGTCAAGTCATCTATTCAACCAAACATAAGCCTAACTCTAGCTAAAGCTGTGCATGTGCGTTGCGTTGGTTCATCATCACTATCTCCCACCATCATCGTCAGTTCCAAAATCCAATTCGATGGTCAATCAATGTGAATCGGTCACAAACAAAGTACGATTTAGGAATTGGATCTCTCTCTTACTTCAGTTAGTACACATCTTTCAAGAAAAGATTTTTTCATACAAACTACTTCACTGGTCAATGTAACATTGTAAAAATGATGAAAACGTGTGGTTGATGGTGCAGTGTGTAGTGCAAAGTGCACAACATGCACATGTGTGTGTTGTGATGAGTAAAGAGGAATCGAAATCAACACTTGTCCTTTTAAATTCCTTCATCATAATTTTTGTTGTACACACCGATCTCGATCTCATATAATGTAGCCGATAAAGTGGTTGACCAACAGTTAATCAGCACGAGAGTTGGTCGGTGTTAGAGATCACTTCAAAGTGATTCACTTGAATCATGAATTTAATTTCACAGGTTATATGTACGTGCTACTTCCTGTATCACGCAATACGCATTAGAAGAGACCACTTTCAGATATTAAGATATATGCTACTATTTCATGTTTAATTTGCTGTGATTCCATGCAAGCACCTTGCAATTTTCACGTGTGCTCGTATAGAACAAACTAAAATGTCAAATGAAAAGTGAAAAGGTTTTGCCTTTCACCGTACTTGAGTTGCAAAACTACTTGAATGCAGCGCTTGCATTTTGCAATGCATGAGTGTATGGGATGGGATGACGGATGAAATGCGATGCACACATTTTAGCATGCAAAAAATGTGAATCAACTTTAGCCTTCCTTGATTCAAGAGATAAAAATGATTGCATTGCATGATGAATTGAAACAAGGCAAACGATAGCTTAAAGCTTTTTAGTAGATGAAGAGTAAAACCTGAAGTAAAATGAATTTTAGTCGTATTTATTCATGATTTCTACAGGTCTCAATTAATTTAAGGTCACCTTGTATAAGTTTTACATGTTATGTCATTCAATCGACTTTACTTAATGTAGAGGGAAGCTCTCACAATTATGTTATACTTCAATAATTTTCGGTCACCTCATCTATTTGATACAAATACATAATACTTCTTTTGGAACAATGACGAATATATTTTGTCTAAAAATCGTAGCATGACATTGCTAAAAATATTAGGGTTACAAAATAACTTAATCCATGCATCTACAAAAATTTTGTCAGACTTTTTGTGTTAAAATTTCTCTATCACATCATGGAATGTTAACTTTATTCCAAGTCTTGGATCTTGGTCTGGGTCAGCTCACTGAACCTGGACTTCAGAGTGTGAAGCTGTCGGGTCAAATCTTCAACGCGGTTATCCTTCAGTTGAATCAGATTGTCCAAGAAATTAACCTGCGAAACAATTTAGGCAAACTTGGTTGTAAAACGGCCAATGAATGGTAAAAGTATCAACAGCATTGCGAAATTCATAAAATTATTTACCTTCTTTTGGAGCCCGTTGACAACTGTCTCCAAATCTCGAATTTGTCTATTCTTAATGTCAAGTAGCATGGAAGGAATCATTTTATGTCCTTTGTAGATCAAATGAGCTGGTGGTAATGAAGATGGATCTTGATTATTGGCATTCGCATTAGCATCCGTATTTCCATTATCCACTGCTCCTTGATGGTTGGTAGTTTCCGGTTTATTCGTGGGTCCATTGCTGCGGCTCATGTTTTGTCCATATTGGTTAAGCTCATCTTTCAATCCAGTTGCATAAGAAACTCCATCACTTGCTTTCTCCGCTTTAGCAGAATACGTGGGTCCAGGCGAGGGAGCAGACTTCCGGGTAAGACCAGTTTGAAGTGATTTTGCAGGAATACGGGAGCTGGTGAACGTGGAACTGGGAACCTTTCTCCCAAGCTTAACTTCAGAATAACCGGATGAAGGTTGCTTCCCTTTCAGTTGGCTGGAAGTATTGGATCGGGACAAAGATTTGGGGCTCATGTCCATAACTTTCCTTCGTAGGTCCCAAAGTACTTGCTCGATTGCACCAGGCTTGGCTTCAATCACATTTTCCAGGGTTTTATCTGTCAGCTTCAGACTGAGTTTGCCAAAGACTTTCCTGTTGAGCATATTCCAATTAATTTTCTTCTGAGCAGTGGAGTTTGCATTCACGTAGTTGTGCAATTCAACCATGCGAGGCAAGTAATGATGTACAATCTCGGCCACTGAAACTGAAATCATAAAATGAGTCATGAGTTTGGGATTCCCTTTTTACAAAATCGTTTTACTTAGAAAGAAACTAAGAAAAAATCAACCTCCATCACTAAAGTCACGTCCTATATGCTTCTTTGGACGGGAAAGTGGTGCCGCATCAATCCAACTGTAAAATGAATGAAGTATGATTTGACGTTTACTCTTGTTAATGTTGACTGTGTATGTAACTGTATATACCAAAGTGCAATTCGAAGATAAGCAAAGTTATCGTTCACCTGTACAACTGTTCTAAGTCATGAGGGTCCAGAATGTCTTTGTCGTCAACTTCTCCGAGAACGGAGGCCATTTTGTCGCAGGTGCTTGTAGTGATCTCTTATCTGCCACTCAGTTCAATTTTGGCAAACCTAAGAATGCCTTGAATGTTTAAAAACAATACAAAATTTTTCAGACACGACAAGCTTGTCTGCCACAAGGGGACTTTTTAATTGATGTATATAACTGAAAGGTGGTTTGTAATATGACAAAAAATTGGAACATGGAGAAGGTTGATATAAAATATTGGAATTCCAGCGCCAACCATTTAGTGTAAAGGAAGAGCCCATGACAACTTTTAAGTACTGTAAAAGGTCATGTCATGTCCTAAGTGATAACGATGGAACAGATTACCCCATCCATGGTCTCTACATACAGTTACTTCAACTCAATTGAATACGACACGTATAGAGAAGTAGAATATGTCTAGAAAACGATCCATCAATGAATGAATGCACAAGCCAAAAATGAAACATAGAGTTAATGTTCTGTTTTAGTCGTAATTTTCAACGTTAAAGCATTTTTATTGGCACGAACTGACTGAAAACTGCTTATTTTGAAGTGCATAAAGTACATAAATTAACCCATCAACTATTCCACTCAGATTTCTCTTTGTAAACGGTATTCACACACAACGCATATAATTAATATATATTGTGACAAAGTGCTGAAACGCTATCGAAATCGATAGTATGGTACTGTGATGCTAGTAATTAATTGTGTTAGAAGCTACACATCATATTTCTACAAAATATCAGATCATTAATGCCCACTATTGGTGCAGTTTAAAAGCTCTCCCATTAAAATAACAAACTTAATTTTTATATTTAGTCTTGTGTAAACAATGTTAGAATAATTTTTTAAAGTTTAAATTTGTTATAAACAAAAATCTATTTGATATCAATAACATATTTTCCGATTGTACTTGGGTCCTTTAACTCTTCTAACGCTTGATTGGCTTGTTCCAAAGGATAGTGTTTCGCTCTGTATGGTTTAATTTGACCTTCGTCCGCCATTTCGATGACTTCTGTTATCGTATCTCTATACACTTCAAATCGCTTTTTCCTATATTGATCCAAAGACACTCCAACAACACTGTAAGAATTTTCTAGTAATTCATCCGCCCCAATTTGTGGTATCCTTTTTGAGGCAAATCCCGTAACTACGATTTTCCCCTCGTCCTCAACACTGTTGGAACACAAAAGTTAACGTATGAATTTTACGAGCGTACATAAATGGCAGATAATTATGCAAAGTTAATAATTTGAGGCATAGTATATTTACCATTGAAGAGCTTTCTTAAAAACATTACCACCAACTGGATCAATGATAATTTTTACTCCTTTTCCATCGTTTATTCTTTTCACTTCTGCAACCATATCTTGCCCTTCGATAATCGTTGCAAAAGCACCTCTATCCCGAACTGCAGCCGCTTTGTCCTCAGAAGCGCACAAGGCAATTACTTTACATCGAAACGCATTTGCAGCTAAATCCACTGCAGCAAGGCCCAGACGTCCTCCAGCACCAGTGATCAAAACGGTGTCACCTTTCTTCACTTCCGCTCTCCTAGACAGAGCTATTAAGGCCGTGGCATAAGAGTTAACTAAAGTGGCACCAGTCTCAAAACTTAAGGAGTTGTTCACAGGCCAAACATCCTGAAAAAATACAGTAAATAAAAGCTTTAAGAATCTCTAAATCTGGAAATGTGCGAGCGAGTAAAATGACCGCTAAATGAAATAATTACCGTCGATGAAAGGACAATTTCCTCTGCAAAGCCTCCCTGGAAATCGGAATGCATTCCAATAACCCTTTGGCCAGGTTGCATAGCTTTGTTCACTTCCCCTTCATTACTAACTTCTAAAAGCTCCCCGCAAACTTCATACCCAGGTACAATTGGTAACTTTGTCGTTGGTTCCAGTTCTCCAGAAACGGTCAACTGATCAATAGAGTTTATTCCACAGCAGTAAACCCGTATTCTCATCTCCCCCTTTTTCAAAGGTTTCCTTGCTAATTCCTCCACAACCAAAGGTTCGCCAACCTTTTTCAACACGGCTGCCTTGTATTTTGAAGATGCATAGCGAATACTGAAAAACTGTGGTACTACAGCCGTCGGACTTCTAGCTTTCAAAGCTGTAGTTTGACTTCTTGATAACAAGGCCACTGTTCGAAGTAAAGATTTCGTTAAAAGTCCCATGATAAGTCCCAAGTTGAGTGACAAGGCGTAACTACTAAAAAACCCAACTTTCCTTCGTGCAGACGAAACAGAAGTCTCTTTCGCACCCAAATTAACTGTCCATGCAACAGGAAAATTACTTGCAGTTGCACCTTCACCTTGTGTTCATGTACGTTTAAGGCACTTACAGCGTTCTTATAAATTCATTACATGCTTTCACTTTATCAGCATCAAACCAAGTACTTTTTGTGCTTTATTCACTGAGGACAAAGTGAAAGTGACAAGGACGCATGATGTCAAAGGTAAAAGGTCAACTTGTTGGAATCGGCAAGAGAGAGAGAGAGAGTGGCACAAGAGATGGAAAATATAAATGTGATGCAAATTGCAAACTATTTTATAAATGCTTCAATAAAAAAATGTGCACAGATCTCTTTGATCTGCTGTTGTTGTAAGTGTGGGTGGACAGATATTTGCCGTGAAGTGTAAAAAAGTACACAAAATAACATCAAGTAAAGCATCTGTTTTTCATTTCCCCGAAAGTAGCAACATAAACTATGTCTCTGTCTCTGCCTGTTTTACAGGCAGGGATAACTCTTTACCCAGTAATTCCACATGTTTACGTGTCCCTCTATCTATCGTTCATGTATAAAAAAATGACATAAAAATGTAATTTTATTTAAAGCAAACATAATTTTAAACGGTAACTGAAGCATTTTAGTGCTGGCCACGCAAATACTTTCCTAATTAATTTTTAGGGTTAGATTTAAATTACATCGTAAAGTTCTCTGGGAGAAAGCTGTTTAATAAATTGTGTAGTAAAAATTGTTAAATTTTAGCCGGCTTTTAAGTACAACACTCTGTCAAACTGATCTCGTGGAATAGTGAAAGCTGAACAATATGGAAAGCAATTTTGTATGTTATTGAACAGCTAAAGCAATTAAAAATTAAATACAATGTTTTTTTAAAGATCTGTGAAGTTGACATAATGATAATGAATTTTAATCGTTAATTTTTGTCTTTTTTAACAGATGCAATAAAACGGATTTTCGAGCACCTTTGACTTACTGTTAGTAAAGCAAACTCAGTTTTCTCCTAATTTTCGACGTAGGAATACGTTGAAAATCTACTTCTCAGAGACGACGATATGCCTTCCTCTGGAACTTCCGATCATGATGCCAAATTTCTTTGCTTTCGCATTGGTCATTTGACCAAGCAAGTTCAATTTTTGATTTGTTCAGTTGGAGTTTTTGTCTTCTTCCTATTGTATGGTTACTTTCAGGTTAATACTTTAATGATATAACTAATTTGTATTGTATCTTAAACATATCTTTTTAACTCTGTAATGTAAATAAGTAGAATTAATTACAAGCAGTTTAAGTGTATTCTGGCATTTTGCCCCAAATAATTCATGATAATCAAGTCAGTAGGATGAAAAGTAATGTAAACTATTAACAAATTCCAGGAGCTAATTTTCACGCTTGTGGAATTTAAGCCTTATGGGTGGTACTTAACATTTGTCCAGTTTTGCTTCTATACGGTCTTTGGATTAATAGAAACAAGATTACGAAATGACAGAACTAGAAGGTTTGTTGAACATTCAATGAATCAGCTAATTGTACATTGTATCTCTTACGTCGTAGTTTGTTTGAAGGTTTAGTTTTTGAAACGTGCATTGATTTTTTTCTTTTTCATTTATCCAGGATTCCTATTAAGATGTACATATTATTTGCCTTGCTGACTGTTGGCACAATGGGGTTCTCAAATGCATCTCTTGGTCACTTAAATTACCCTACACAAGTAATTTTTAAATGTTGTAAATTGATTCCCGTTCTGGTGGGCTCAGTATTAATTCAAAAAAAGAAGTATGCACCTCTGGACTATGTTGCAGCTTGTTTAATGTGCATTGG
>JAQIWN010000468.1:0-32758 GCA_034699025.1 Entomobrya cf. arborea Gr-Col-00668 | reverse complement strand
AAATTAAATATTTACAAGAAGGCATGAAGATGGCATGTCTTGTATGTGTGAAGAAATGTAATATTCGGGAAATTGGCACAGTCGGCGGTTGATTGTATACATAGTGCTCTCTCTGTGCTTGTACACAATACACAATAATAATTTATAATGTGCGATGTTCTACATTTATATTTATTTTAAGCGTTTTTCTACTTACTTGATTATGATGAGAAATTTATCATCCTGATAGTTATTGTATAACCAGAATTGTATGAGAAAAGAACTGTAAAACAAAAAGGCAAAAGAGGAAAGGAAGGAAGCAAAAATGAATGAGACATTAAAGTTTAGTATTTTGTGCATGTGGATTTTTTTTGTATTCGTTTGTAAAGAAACTTGAAAATTGCAGTTGTAACAAATCGTATCAAATTATTTTAAACTCTTTTTTAACATACACTCAACATGAAATTATGATTATTATGATGATTTTGTAAAAAGGTGATGAGAGAAGAAAGCTACAAATATGTACAGTCTCTTTTAATCCTTCCGCTACATATCTCTTCGAAACAGTCATTTGGCTTATGTAAGAGAAAAAAGTTAAATGTGTAGCGGCGTTGTCTAGATCTCTTCAAAACAAAACAAATATAGATAACGGCATGTGTAAAAATGCCAAATGAAATTACAGAACAGAACATTGCTCTGAAGAACTATTAAATTGTGCGTTTTGACGATTTTTTGTTTTCATTTGCAAGAAAAATATGTCAAAATGCTCAAGCGCCTGCCTGCGCTATCTTTGACAATTAAATAAGTACTTGTGTCGTAGTACCGATTGTGTCATCATCATATCATTATGATTAGGTATATGCAAGTACATTTATCGACATGCAAGTTTAAAGTATAAAAACAAACAGTAAAATAATCATAATTGCCTTCATCAAATCTTTTACTCTTGGTCGGTCATCGTATTGCATTGTAGTATTTGTATTTGACAATGACATGCTGAACACGAAAAGAAGTTGTTGACGATAAGCTGACGACCGAAGTTAACAACATCGTTTTTTAGTTAAAGTCATCTTATTAACATACTGCCTCAATATCTCCACACAAGAGCATAGTAATCTTTTTGTTTTTGATGTGTTGAGGTCCCGCAAACGCATTATTATCAAATCAAATCACAACCATGTAATTGAGTAACGTGTACCTTGTCATTGCATAGCGCTGCGCTATAATGACGCGATATATACTCTGTGGCAGTACTGTGTGGTGAGAGAGGAGGACATTTTTGATGTTTTGACCCGCTAATCGGAGGAGAGAGATCATTAAACATGATAGTTTCTCCTTTTTTGTAGAATCGCGCAACATGTAACATCCAATGAGTAAATTGACAACTTTCAGTCACCACCATACCACCAGCCAAGCCATGTCACATGAAAAAAATCGACAGTTGCATTTTCATTAAAACATCATCTCTCTTATTCATCATCATCAATCAGTGAAAGACAGATAAAGGGACAATGTTTTTGTTTGTATGTTTACTTTTTAGATAACTAGCATGGGGACAGTTCATTCATTCTAATAATCCCATTCATTGTAATTCAACAAATACTACACAATAAAAATATAATTTATGCAGAGATTTTTCGAAGTGAACATGTGTATTATTATTTTCCCATTTGTAGTTGTAAGCACACACAACTTTGATGTTTGCATACATTAAATCAACCAAAAAATCTCTTTTTTATGATTATATTTATTCTTCTAATGACAGGTCTGCACTAGAATATTAAAAAATGGGAAAAATTTGCTCGCTCGCACAATGCATATACCTTATGCATGCACACACATGCTTGATCCTTTTAGATTTCTTTGAACAAAAGTCACACGACGACAATATCCAAAAAATGATTATTATATGTAGTCCTTTATACTTATTTAATGAGATTTAATAGATGGGTTTTCGTTCGAAAGAACATCAAACACTATCATCATTCATCTATCATTATTTCGAGGCTCACAGCACAACTCACTTCCACGTTACGTACGACAACGACGATTGTGGTGGTTGGTGTTCATCATTAATTATGCATGTCCACTGTCCACAACGCTAACTTGAATCATAGATTAGTATTTGGCGATTTTCTGGCTTCATTAATGATTTTCTCTCATTAAATTGCACATGCTATTAAACATGACGTGATACTAAAAGCCAAATGAATTGAATGATATGTGGTTAATTTAACTTCGAAAGAGGTGGTGGTTTGCTTTTTACAGTGCAGTGGCCGTTGCGTTGTCTATTATTTTTAATTTATGCAGACAAGCACATGTTACGACTACGACGAATTTATCATATTTTTATTTTAGGTTTTTAATACTTTTTAAAAATAAAATATAATGAAATAAAGATACTAAATTTGTGGTGGTACCAACTAGATGCTTAGAAAATCAGGTATGTACAATACACATGCGCAAAGTTAATTGCAAATCATGGGAACTACTTGCTTGGTAAGTAAAGCCAGAAAAGAGGATGACGGCATTATCATGCCAGTCTGCTTGTCTCTTGGCCCCACAAACACCAAACCACCATACAATCACGTCACGTATGTATGTCTGTGAGTAGTCTGGTAGATAATAGATGTATTTTTTAATATGATAATGATTAAAAGATGAAATGAATTGATATTTCCTCTTTTTTAGGCATACTTTAATCTTACTACTACAACAGTGAGAGTTTTTTTGCCTGTGTACTAAAGAGCAGCAGCGGTTGGTGGCAGTTTTCTAACATCAAAATTGTTAGTAAATCATGCTGTGTTTTATTTATATCTATATTATCTTACATATTATTACTACATTATATTATTAGCTGCTGTTGATGTTCACCTGCTCATTACTCATTACAGGGCATGTCCAATGTACAACAACACACTAAAAAGGCTTACAAAGTAGTCGTGGGAAAATTTGGAGAACTTCTCTATTCGACAAGGCACACTCTTTCAGTCTAGCAGTAGCCGTTGAAGTGAAGTTGGGGGATAAGATGGATGTACAACAACGAGCATTTCCTTTAAGGAACATAATTCTCATGATGAACATCAAAAACTAAAAATAATGTTACAGGTGGGCACTTTTTTCTACTTTGTTCCGTACGTATTGTTACAGGGCAACTTTGTAGGGTTGATTTCGTGCAAGTCAGAACACATGATGTAATTGTTACGAACATCCTGTCTTTTTGGCCACAGGGCCTCCCTTGTGTCATACGATCAACGAACCAAAACAATCATCGTAATCATAAATGATAATGGTGTGAGAAGGGAAGAAAATCGCTCTATTTTTATTTAATTCAACTGACTTTTTTTTGCCTATTTTTACTTTTTTTCAAGAGAATTTGGCAAAAAAATCTTACCCCCAACAGGGCAACGAAAAGGTTAATGGCCAAAATGACTTGAACAAGTGGAGTGGATTAGTACATGGAGAAAATCTCTCAGAGAATTACATATAAAAGTAAAAATATGACAACGAGTTTCAAGCTTAAAAGTTAAGATAAGGTCACAATTCACATGACTATGGACTCACATAACATTTAACAACCTCATTATTTTCAATTGAATAGACATGTATAGAGATAGTAAAAGTAAAAATGACAGGATCATTGGGAGAAAAGCGAGAGCACCTGCAAACAATTCGATGTTTTTATGGTACATAGATGTACATTACCATGAAATGATACATCTTTTTTTCATCGTTTTTTTACATACTCTAAATGTGAAATGGTTTTTTGTCAAAGATCCAGAAAATCCAAGAACTCATCAGGATCGCATTTTACCACGGACAGTATTTTCCAGGGAACGACTTGTGCCAAATAGCCATTAAAGCTATCATGTTAATAAAATTCATCAAAGTTCTCCCATCATACAATTGGCGTTCGTAATCACGCATCTATTTCTGTACAAGAATAATATTCTCTTTTGACTAACAATACTATTTGTAACAGAGAGACTGTATAAAATACAAACCAGCAATCACGTAAGCTACATAAGCTAACAGCTAACTAACTTAAGATGGAGAGAGAAAAACACTTTCTCACAATGAGCCCTTATTTTACCTCATGGACAGAATAATAGAACCACAACAAAAACTATGCCTGTCCGTCCATTTTCAATCTTTTATTATGTTTTTTGTGTACTTCTTATTGTATGTATGACTTGCATAAATCACAATAAAGTAACAATAGAACATCACGCTGAATACAAAGAGCAAAGGAGTAACAAAAGAGGTCGACCAAAAGACCAAACTAACGAAAGTAAATCCATTTTCCGTTGAGATTCTAGTTATTGCTGTAACTTGCTAACTTTTGCCTGTGAAAACATCTTTGTAATAATTCTCTAATATGCTGAGTGAGACTGAGAGTGCTGACTTTTTGAACGTAACAACAATCAACAAGGCACAATAACATAAAAATTCTGAAGATCACAATAAGAATGAAATGAAGAAAAGAATGGAAAGGAAAGAAGTGTAATGATTACAATAAATTTAGCGATGGTGATGTTCGATGTTTTCCAGCAGTCATGTAAGTTAGTAAATTGGAGGCAAAACTTGAGATATATGTAAAAAAAAAGAGAGAAGAAAATACAATATATTTCTCCTCCTCAAGAAAAAGAGGTGATCAATAATCACATACACATCAGCCAATAACAAAAAAATCTTACAATGACATTCGTACAAAAAAGATGAAGAATTGAACAATGACTCGCCTTCCAATGCTATATGATGATTGCTGCTGACTTGGCTAAGGAACAAAGATGCAGATGATGACAAGAGGTTATTGCTTTTTATACCAAGATGTACCCGACTGCCCCTTTGATTCAGCTCTGATTTGATTCTTCTTCTTTTTATTCGTCCAGCGAAAGCTTCAAAAGTTTGTCTGAAAGTCTGTAATCGGACTAACAAAGCACACGGCGGGTTACAGGCGAAAGGGCAGAACGTGTAACCTAACATGGCATTATCAGACAGTGACCATCGGCATCATCAAGTCAATTTTAAAGCTCTAAAAGTGTTTACAGTTTCTCTTTCTTTCAAAAATTTGCATTAAGCTGGCTTAACTTGTATGATTCACAAAAAGGTTTGTTTTTTTTGAAAAAATAATAAAATTTATAGTGTTTTTTTTCGCAATCTCGGTTCGTGGAAAACGGAATATGACGGTGAGATAAGGATCTTATTCATATTTTTCTCAAAAGCTAGCAATCTTACTAGTTTCACTTTTTTGTTTATTTGTAAAGATCAAAATCAGAGTAAACTGCCATGCTTAAAGATGAGCAACAGCAGTCCAGCCAGGTACATTAACTTAATCTCAGGGTCACCTTTTAGTTTTGATGCTAATGTTCTTTGTTGTTATCCTACTTTGTATGGATATCCGTATAGGTACACAAACATAAAGCTCATTTTCCTATCTAATCTTTGAGCAACATAACAGTTTGCTTTGCTTTATGTACACGGCTGGTTGGCATTAAACGAACCGAGTAGAAGAGATCCACGCGATCGTATTTGATGATGACGATGAAGATTATGGTTGGTAATGATCGTCAAGCATATTTAGAGTAAGATCCTTGGCAGATGTTTAAGTTTCACTTAACTTTAACTCTAAGCCCAGCTTGAACTGCGTTAAAGTAGTGAAAGTTGTCTTCGTCATAATATACAATTAAGTTTATTACACTGTCCGAAGACACGAACCTGACAATGTTCCAAGGATATCCTAGTTATGTGATTTGATAATAAATTTATGATACGAACCAGCATTGAGCACATTAGTGAATAATCATTATGTACATATCTATCATAGCCAGTAATTACATGCATACATGAAAACAGATAAGGAGGAAAGATAAGAGGAAACTTCATGTCGGACCCTGCAGTTTGTGTATTATAAATAGTAAGTTTTGTATGCATTTTTTTCTGTTCATGATCACGAAGAGGAAAGTTGGAAGAGAGTCAATAAAATAAGGAGCGTTAAATGCAAACTCGATTACGCAAAAAGGATGATGAGCCGACTGAAGACAAGAACAAGATGGATTTTTTTTTATTACTGCGTCTTATACGTATATGTTGAAAAATTCACCACTTGAGTGCCCACAGTACACGATGAGCATTATTGTATCATCTTCTCAGTAGTAACAAAACATTTATTGCCACATTGAGAAAAAATACATGGAAAAGGCATTATAATACACGGTTATATAATAACATTTTTCAACATCTTTCGAGAAACAAGCAGGAAGATGAAAAATAAACTTCAAAAATGTAATGCTTATATTTTTTTGTGTAGATAATTTCTATTTTCGTAATCTGTTAATTTTTAGAACCAAAAGATTAAAATATGAACGCGGATGTTGAGATATTATTAGCACGTTTTATTAGAATTCAGGATTTACGAAGAGCAGAACAAGATCAAGATTTTCAGGATCTTTGCCTCAGTACACAATTGGCCAAGGTCAAAACTAGAACAAAAACAGCAGCTGTGAAAAAATGATCTTGGAATTTTTTTGCAAAAGATGAGTCGACTGAGAGGCAATAAAAACTGCCAAGAGATTAATATACATAAACAGTAATGATTTCTGGAAGTTGTTAAGCTGACTTCCAGCCAGACACCCCAAAACTGAGTCTCAAAAAATTATCGTAAGTTTTATGCTTAGAGCTCATCGTCTGAAAAGTTATACTTTGTGTATAAAATACATGTCTTCAAATACATCAGCAGACAAGCTGTGAACATACTTACTTGACGTGACTGAGATTATCTTAAAAATTCTCTGCTTATCAGAGTTTTATTTTCACATTAAAAGTGAACCGTAATAACCATTGCGCCAATTAAATCCTTTTGTAAACATGATACAACCGCCTTAATAATCATATTAAAGTATAAAAATGTGCCATGAATAAATTTCGATGAATTATAGAAAAAATTAAGATATTATTCAGCTTATTGCAAAATATTTCGTCTTATCATACGCACTTTATTAGCACAAACTACGCAGAATGTTCTTTTTATTAAATTAAATATCACAAGTCACAAACAGCCACTGCTGTCATCAATCATGGAAGTTGTGCCAATTATGCAATGCCAAACATTGTTTGTTCGCCATCAAACCACTAAAGCATCATTCACATCCACTTTTATTTTTAAGACGACTAGACCACGCCATTTATACTGTGTACCATCACCCCTTTTTCAAGTTTCCTTTCATCGTAACTCGTATCCAACACCATTTTCAAATTCAGGTAAAAATCATTTATCATAAAACATTTCTGCTAGCGTCTTTCTTGTGTGAGATGGTTACCTTCAAACTGCAAAAAGTAAGCCAATCGAAGGCACAAGGAAGTCCGTAAGGTTTCTAAGAAGGAGGAATTAACAATCACTTTGTATTTTCTTCTTAAAATGGCAAACATTCAGTTTTCTTTTATGGAATGAATAAATATCGAAAAGGACACACCATAAATATTATTTTTTCAAAAAAAATATAAAATTATATACATAAAAAATGGATATGAATATGCATATTAGCGTGCCTGTAATAATGGCCTTATGCATTTATATATCATCATTTAGAGAAGTTAATTGAATTAGATAAGTATCCTCGATTCGTTCATCCACACAAGAAAATGATCATCTATCCATCCATCCATCTATCCAAGGGAATTGTCTGTTAGCGTTCTTTTTTTTCGTTTTATTCGTGATGTTTTTGACAGAGAAAAATGCAAAAAATTATTGAGGTATAACGTGCGGAATAATGAATAAAAAAATGCTTAGTATTGCATAATAATATACCTTTGGCTTATATCAACATATATCATCACGTCTGTCAGAAAAAAGTAAGATGATTTTTTTCCCTTTCCATCCGACAAGGTTTTTTTTGCAGTAAGATTTTTTTGCCAATTGTATATTATGTCGTAGCTCTATTTGCAATGTATTATGGTTTTTTTGAACAAGCTCTTCTCATCTGTCACTTGACTGAACAATTAAAGCTTACAAGACAACTTGGGTTCATCAACAGATAAGATGATTATGGAGGATAACATAATATCACACACGAAAACGAACTTGTTTACTTGATGTTCAATGAAATATCAACACTAATTCGGTAATAGATTTTTTGAGTAAAACAGGTAAGGTAACAGATATGTTTTTTTTTGGTTAATAATGACCAAAATCTAAGGCAGGCCAGCCACATACATTTCTAAAAAGGACCTGTCACACCGACTACAAGTGTACGCATGCCTAAGCATATTTCTTTATTGTGATGTGAAGTTCATTTTTTTCTCCTTGACTTGTCTTTATCGTTGAGTGAATAATTGGCGATTTGCAAAAGTAGGTAAAAGCTATCATCTTTCAAGTCAAGCGAAATAAATCTAACATGGCACACTACTAACCGATAGCATAAAGCACACAAAACACAACATGAATCATCCTCCTCCTCATCAAGAACAACAACACAACAATCTTGTGTACAATTTTTTATACTCCTCTTGCTTTTTGGGTTTGTTGCAACAAGTTGCATTGCATAAGTAGGTACATCATCATATCAAAGTTGCATTTTTTTACTCTGTGAAAAATCAAAAATGTGTTCATGAAATCATGATGATGATGAGATGACGACGATGGATGACCAGTTATTGTAAAGTTATTATAATGATCAAGTGCGTATAGTGGATAGTTGATGTTTAAGCGAACTCAAAAGGAAGAATGGGAAAAAAGTGGAGGAACCACTTGTTCACATTTTATATAAAATCATAATCTTAGCTTAGTGTGGCATTTTACTCATAATCACAAGACAAGATAGGCCATACCATAGTGCATAATAGCTTTATCGTCATTATCATCACCAGATCATACGGATGGATGGATGAAAAGATTCGTCCTGACTTGACTACTTTACAATAAAAATTGAACACATCCACTGTTATCACAAAAATCATGAGAATTTACTTACTGGCTTTTTTTGGTGTACTAGTGACCGATGTGATGATGATGACGATGATGATCATTGATCACTTAACAATTTACAGTATTTACAATTTCATATTATATGAATTGATTATCAAAGTGTGGAATATTGCGTCAATTCAAGAGATCATCACAAAAGAAAAGATTTATGTATGTCAAAAAGTGTACGAGCAAAAACTAAAACTGAGCAGAAAAGAGAGGCATCATCAAATCAAACTTGAAGTAAAAATGAGGTAACACCTCACTGTCATCTCTCCCCCTCTCAAATTTCCTAGTGACTCGCGATAGACAAAAGTATTTTTGATTGTGAAAAAAACGTAAAAAATTGCTATTGAATTGTCTATTTCTTCAGAAAGAAAATAAAAAAAATATATGAAATAGCCAAAATTGAGAGTGATCATCTTATATGTAAAGTTGTTGGCCATGTTTACATTACAGTGTACTTTTAAATGTGTTATTTTTATTGTAATGATAATTTTCTTTAGAAAAGTAACAAGCACAGAAAAATGAGTAAATAGGTGTGACATGCGTATGTGGGGATATAGATATGTAATACACGAGTATTTTTTTATTGTGCAGTTTTGCATTGCAGTTGGCATGAAATTGGTAGATAAGCTGTTTGTACTTGACAGAATAAAATTATAATATGCAACATCAAAATATACATGAATGAATGATCATTGTCATAATTTTTTAGGTGTTGTTTCAATTTTTTATGTTAGTTTGTGCATGTGCACATTTCAGTTATATTGTTTAAGGATAAGGATGCAATTCAATTCATGATTTTAACATTTAAAAAACACTTTTTACTATTTTACACAATTTACTGCTGTTGTAATATTTTTTTACGAGATGGACTTCAGATTCTAAGAGAACTGTGTTATCAGAAAAGATATTGGTTTTTGGTTTCTTTGAATCTTGAATTTGAATCATCATCATAATTTTATATTCAATTTGATTCAAGAACGGAGTTAAATGCAATGATCATCGTATTCACATCGTAATCATCAAATTCATTGTATGAGGTGTGCACATACACACATGTTTCAAACATTAAAAATCTTTGTTTGTCCGTGGCCGTTTGTCATTGTTGTTTTACTATTATTACCATTGTAGTTTTGGTAGGTAGCGCAATAAAAAAACACGCATGTTAGAAATTTTGCAATAAAGAAAAAACATTCACAGAGTGATTGTGTTGGCTTTGTCATTTAATGATTTGTTGACACTGTAGACGCATATTTTTCTTTTGTTGAGAAGTAAAGAACATAAGAGTGATATAAAGAATCAACATAATTATGATAGTAGCAGTAATATCTGAAGTGAAGAGTGAGAAAAGGGAGTTGACTAAAAATAAAAATTATTTTTGTAGGATGACTTTTTATGCAATTCTGTGAATGGATTTATGGATGAACACGTGAGCGTTAAATTTCATCAGAAGCTGTCTTGATGATGATTATCTTTAATTTTTATGATGATACATGGCTGAACATTTCAAAGGTCATATATAGTCCATGTTTTTAATGTTTCTTGAAACATTGAATTGAAAGCTCTCTCAAATAAAAACAAAGAGCAGACAATTTTTAAGAGTTTACATTTTTCATAAAACTCAAGGCTTACCTTGTTTGAAATAGGATTTAACTTCGGCCCCATCTTGCCATGCGCCCAGGACCAGCCCGAACAGGAGTATGTGAATCAGCTGCTTCATGATTACCAGAAGTAGAAGGAGGTAGATCACAAGAAAACAAGCAAGGTTAGGTTAAGGATGGATTTATGGTCCAAGTCAAATAACAAGAAAACCTTTGCAAGTCTTGTAGGAAGACTGAGGTTTTCGTTTTTCTTTAATCAAGACGGCGATGTCTGCCTCGTTGATTTTTCTTCGCACAGGTCCCTGTGATTGTCGACGTTTGATTGACTCTTCAGGAAGAAGTGCGAAATGAAGCGGTAGTGGTTATCCAAAATATTACGTCTAAAATCATCTTGATCGATCTGTAAAACAAAAAATAAATGCAAATCAGTCTACGTATTATATAAATTACCTATAATTTATTCCTTCAGATAAAGCATACATATTCAACCAATATTTGTTAAAGTATTAGATTCTATAAAACCATGCTATTTACATTCATTTACACTTTATCTGCAATTTGAGATTTTTCTCTAGTTGGATGCTGGAAATAAAAAGCATTTATTTGGTCTCTGTGAATAAAAAAACTGATCTGATCGACTCGCGATGGACAGAAAAATTATACTAGCAAAAATGTTTGCATATCGTAATAACTATCATAATCATATCAAAATCTGTCGGCAAATTGACCACAAGAATTAACGAACCAGTAATCCTCCACACAATACAACAGAACATGATCATGTAGACATGTCATAGAAGAATATTCGCCAAAAAAGAGCAAAGAACAGCACAACTCATCGATCTTGTCGAAGTGCAATAAGGAAAGGTAGTATAAAAAGCTGTTTCATGGATGATATGCAATATGCATGCGTAATCACAATCAAAAAAGAATCTCGCTATAACAGGCTATCAACTAAGCAGTCAAAGGCAAAAACCAACTTAGCACTTTTACAATAATTTGCAAATTGCAACAAAAACTAAAAACAAGAATCGCGTATCTTTTGATTACAATTTATGGGCCATGTGGTGATGTTGGCAAATTCTTTTTATCCAGAGTTCTCAATTTAATGAATGAATGTAATAAGCAATAAATTCACAAGTCTGTCTTTTGCCTTTCCATTTCATTTCATCAGTTCGCACCAACAACACTTCCCAAACTCAATTTATGAATTGCATTTTTATCTTTTATCTATTTAAATATTTTACACCAGCTCAATTACGAAGTTCTATATTTGATAATGGAAATATTATATTTTTTTCTAGTTTAACAAGTTTGATGATAATAATTCTGTACTGACTGCTGTCAAAATTCATTTCCAAATACAATGGCTTTTCCGCAACAGTCTCATTTTCCCAAGTTGATCATATCTCAACTTCGAGAAAAATAGCTTATTGTCGTTTTTTGTAGTATTTATTCCAGAATTTACAACACCATTATTAAAACTTCTACCATTTAAGGAAAATCTACAAGGAACGGCTGTAATAATGGCATTAACATTTAAATTTAAATTATTTGTCTACATTTCAACTCCCTTTTTGTTTGTCTGTCTTGTAAAAACAGCTTCATGGTTTGTTTGGACTTTTTCCTATCCAAACCCAAGTTATCACCGAAGAAGACATATAGTTTAAAGGCGTTTGGCACTTTGGCATCTTTACGACAAAATTGTTAATTTTTTACTGTGATAAAAACATAATTGTTATATTCCATATTTCAACACAGTATTTCTTCTTATGATTGGACCACTGTTGACCATGAAGAAGGAAACTCAAGAGAAGTGATTTGACATCTAAAAAGTATTTTATGCGTTTCAAGTTTAATGGCGTGCTTAAAAATGAAAATTTGTTGCTTTGAGATTGGCATTTGAGATTATTTTTGCGAAAATGTTTACGACGAATAAAGATAAATGTATGAAATAGTCAGTCAAGAAGTGTACACATACATATTTTTTACTATGTGTCTGCCTACTTCATTTTTTTGTCTCATTCATGATTCCATTTCCCTTTCTTGCAAGATAGATAAATATGTTTGAGTGTTGACATCTTTTGTTTCAAGTGCATTGTAATTGTAACTTGTAACTGGCAATCGTAATCAAAAGATGTTTTCTATGCCTAAAGACTATAGAATCATAATTCACCAACGACAAACGTATTTATGGACATTATTATCAAGTGCGTTCTATCATCACGTCGTTATCTAGCAAAGATTCTTTAAGTTGTCGTATAAGAGATAATAGTATTGTCTGTTGCACACTCTTTCTTATGGACAAGTGGTAGAAGAGTGATGATAGAAGATAATGTATATAATATGTATATATTTTTCTGGCCACTTTCGAGTCGGTTGAATGGTATAAGTAGAATTTTTTAAAGCTTCTTCTTGAGGCAATGTCCAACTTTTAGCAGAAATTTTGCAATAATTTTTTGCCTTGACAAAAGGGAGCATTCATTCAGATACATTGAAAGTAATGATAATTACAAACATTAGGACCACGAGAGCATTTACCGCAGGACAAGAGCGAGCAGAAGGACAACTGATGAACAGCGCGTATTAAATACACAAGAGATGCATAATTTGTCACATTTAAGTAGCAAGTTTGCTAGTGGCGATGATGATGAAGTTGGTACGTCACTGGCTACATTACTATAATTACCAGGCTCATTTTTCCACTTATCACTGCTATTATCCCATCTCACCTGAGATTATCCCACACAAGAAGATGAGACCAAAATTGTAATCACATTCTTGAAAAGAAGATTATCGTTTTTGAAAAGACGTACTCTTGACACAAGTCACACGACAGGAGAGAGAGAGAGACACAACAAATTATTGGTACAAGGCGAAAATTATTACTTTTTGACCATTTTATTGCCAAGAAAATTTGAAATTGAGGATGCATAAGTAAAATGGAAAGATGCTTGATGCGTGTATTATTATTTTTCTGTAAATGTCGGTGCTTAAGAGTGTGTTAGTACATTTTTATGAGTATTTTATTTCATTATTTTTATATTAGACACCCACGCATACATAATAATAATCTGCCATAATCATTATCACACAATGGGCTATTCGAATATTAAGATGGCAAACGACTGCTGCGTCTAATATTTTCATCATGGAAAAGGAAATGTGTGGGAGGTTATCTTAATTGAAAACCAAGCAATTTCAATAAATTACTTTTGCCCACCACCACTTGCAACTTGTTGACAATGAAAAGGGAGTATTGCAGTGATTCCTCCATTTCACCCTCCAATGCTCATCATCATAAAGAAACAGGAGCGACAGAGTCGTCTGAGTGAGTGTGCTGTGGTTGCTGTAAATTAATCCAGCAATAAAACGCCTGCATGCTCCACGTCAACATAAAATGGCAATAGCACCACCGCTCACAAAACCAAGCCGTAAAAATACCCAAAATGAGAAGAGAGTGATGGACAACAAAAAGGAAGTAAGCATATTAAATAAACTTTTTTTCAATTTGACTACCAAAATCTTCTTCTAAAGCTACAATGTGCTCACTTCCTTTTCCAGAGCAAACAATAACAATGCAAAGCATTCATTGTAGTGCAATGCATTGGGCCCAAAAAAGAAGACCGGATTGAATTGCTGATTGTGGGGTTTTCATATATGCCCATTTTCCATCCTAACAAGCCAAGTCAACTCTCAGGAAAAAACAAGCATTGTTAAAATGCTCTTCTTGTAAACAACTCGGCAGAAAAATGTACATTAGGCTTATTGTTGGAAAACCGGTAGTAGTAAAAGTTGAAACAGTAATGCAAATAAAGCACATCAGAGTATTACCAAAGTCAATATGCCGCCCACGCTGCATTGTCCTCCTAACTAAACATGGAAGTAGAAAAAATCAAATATTAACGATAGGATCAAGGTATCAACCTTATCATGTCAGTCGTGTCAGTGCGTGAAGTCGATGATCTCTATCACCAACCACCAAAGACCAAATTTTTAGCAGCCAGCCAGCATAACAGTTAACTAAACCACCGCCTCTCTAACTGCAACACCGCCATCACCATAAATCCCCCACCGGTTCAATTTAATTTCCTTTTCTTCTCTTGTCCACTATCACCTGCCCTGCATTTGTTACTTCACACTCTTTTTATATTAGGCATTTTTTTACTAACAAACCAATCTAATTGAACATATATTCCTATTTCGTCACGGGGTATCATGTTGAGCTCTCTGGTGAGACATTTGCTGTATCTACGCCCTTTGATTGTTTAACATGGTTGATGGTACCCACGACATATCTGAAAAGCCACCCTATTATTCCACCACCACCACCAAGTCAAACAACTTGCCAAGGTATCAAATAATATATTTTGATGTAGCATGTTCGATATTTGATGTTGGCTAATTTACTGCTACAAACAAATATTGTTACAAGTGCGACCGCTGTATAAAATATCTGTATTTATTTTTATGTATGCCAAAGCGTCACTTTGTCATCATTTGTTTTTGGTAGCACTTTGATATATTTCCCTGTTCGTTTGCTCATTAGATTGATTCCTCTCATTCCATATACCATTGTATCAATTTTTACAAGCTCTTTACACCTTAGGTATATACAGCTGCAACAATGTTTGTAGATGTAGTCATCAATGCACCTTTTCATGATAAAAGGTTGATCCAATGATAACGATGTGCATTGCATACACATCAGCTAAAAACGAGACGATGATCGATAATATGCATTCATTTAAGTAGAAAGACTCGTAAAAAATGTGATCTCGTTTTTATTAAAGGAAGTCTTTTTTTCGTCTATCATCGTCAATCCATTTATATTTCAGTGAAAAAGCAGGTATATCGTATCTTGTTGAGTGAAACGACGAGACACACCTGATCTAGTTCTTGTTCTTCATTTCTTTTTAACCCTTTACACACTGTATCATCTCACAGCAAGGTTTCTTCGTCATCATGATCAAACATCAAACAAGCTAAACTATTTTTTTCTTACAAAAAAACTGAATCAATGTATATAAAATGAATATAATGAATCGGATAAATGAAGTGCATTATTATGTCAGGTAGACACTCAATCCTTTACTTGCATACAAAATACAAACCTAGTTTAGTTTTTTTTTGTTCTTACAAACAAACCAGCAGCAGTAGCAAAATATTTACATGATGAAAGCTTTGTTTGAAATCTTATCCTTTTGTTTCTACACATGAATGAATTTACATGCAAGCTTCTTGGTGGTGGTAACGGAATATTAATTGAGTTGAGTAACATTTTAATCAATACGACGAACTACACTACACCCCGTGAGTTCCATTAGTACGACAAACATTTGGTAATTAAAATACTACGTCAAGTTACCCATACACACAAACAAAGTTACTCGTTTAGCTCAGTTTAATGTGCTTCTGGTGTGGCGTGGCAGCTTCTGGCTTGGCCGATGGTCTGCTCACTTTTTTCGAAAAATCTTTTTGACAAACAGTGTAAGTGCGTACACTCAACTCATCTCACCGAGATGCCATAATATAATATGCCACACACACTTATTCGTAGATATATGGACAGAAGCATTACACATTGTTTGCATAAAACCATCCAAAACCATTTACGTAATTAAGAATGATTATGATTACTGCCTCAAGTCGTTGAATTGTCATGTACTTGTCGACGACGACGACTTGAATTGGTCAAACCATAACACACTTAAACAAGACAGTTGTATGTGTGCATGCGTACGTGTGGGTGTAGGTATATGTTAATTGTTAGCCGTCAGTAAAGTACTAAATAAAGAAATTTTACGTGCATTCGAAACAATAAGAAAATTATTTAAGGACTAATAATCAATCTGATAAATAACCACTTTTCAAATTACTATTGGGCAGGCAGGCTTGTTTAGCCACTTATCTTTGAGTAACACAGAATCTCTATTAGGGCATTTTTGTCGTCGTCATCATAATAATAGTAGTCGATGAGTAAACAGTACGCACCTATCACAGCCAACCACACTGCTAGTAAGATAGCCATAATGGAATAAAAGTGCCAAGAAATGGGTTATAATCACGTACAGCGACAGGACAAACATGGATAGTTGTTACTACAGCCATTAAAATGGGATTAGTGAATGACCGTTTACGTTAGTAGCCGCTGGACCAAATTGGTTACGTTATGAACGTGTTACATAGGAATTGTAAATACTTTCGTTTGAAAATTTTAAGTACTAAAAAAACAAGCTATTTTAGTAGATTAGCAGTAAAGTAGCAAAGCAATAAAAATATATACTTTTGGTTAAAGTTTTGGTTTTGCACTGTAGAGCTTACAAATGGCTAAATTATTGCTTATAAAAAAGGCAAATATCAATTTTGTCCCTTTCTCTCTATTTCTATTCTCCAAATATTACGTATGTATTTACATTGCATATTATGATTGCAAAAGCATATTTTTTGCCGTAAGGAAAGAGGTTAGAAAAAAAATTCAACTTCTTGAAAAAAAAGTTTTACAATTTTACAACTGATCCTGTTATGCCACCACAACTTGAAAAAGTAGTGTTCTGTGTGTGTAGGCTCCATGTGGCAGTTAAAATGATAAAAATTCAGAAGAGGGCTGTCAAATAATTTGTTCTCAAGCTGTGAGCTTGCTCCTATTACTTCAAAACATCAAGAAAATGAGTAAGTGGTGATGGTGAAGTAATAACGAAAAAAAGTCCCAAAAAATCTTGAATTGTATGACTGTTCGCTAAGCAGAGAGATCATTCAAACCAAACTGTCTGTATATTCAGCAGACGATTTAAATGCTCAAAAAATCGCATGTGCACACTCCTTTCTCCGCACAATCGACATCGTTAGGATTACAAATATATTTAAGGTTAGGAGTATTAGTCAATAAGCCACAAAATAGCATTGGCTCTCATTTTTTTCGCGTGTAGGTACGTAACTGCCAATATATTTTCTTCCTGCTTATTCTAATGGTGGTTCAGTTTTTAGTTCTGAGTTGACTCTGATAATGATAATATGTCGATTATGCCATGATGATGATGGTGCTGCTGACCTAAACAAATATAGTTAAAAACCCCGTGGATGTCCACAGCTGGCAGAAAACAGATTTGCACAAACCGGTACTACCACCAACCAAAAACCGCATACACCGCGCCATTAATATAAGTATGTAAGCAATATATGATATGATGATGGGGAGACCTACAAAACGAAAAAATCTGTCTGTCATGAAAATAAAAGCAATAACAATCCGACCGAATGATGATGGTTTGCTTCTTAAATACTTGTTGTAACTTATAACAAAAAGTAAAGACGTGTTTGTAAATTTTGTACGTGTGTGTGAGCTTCAAGCAACAATGTAATAATATGATTTTTAAAACTTTATTTGTACAAGTCATACATAACATACTAACGAGTATCTTATGTAGGCACAATATGTCCATTATGGCATTTTAGGGTTTTATTGGTTATCTTGCGTGTTTGCCTTTTAAACAGTTGTAAAGTTAAATGGACAAGTTATCCTACTATATAGGTAATCGTATCTTTGAATTCGACGAGAGAGTATTTTACAACCCTTAAAAAATTGGCAAGGAGTGCATAATGACGACAATAAATGTTCATGTTTAAAAGTAAAGTAAAATACATTTTATCATAATAATGTGGGTCTAGTGATGTGATTTTTTGAAGTTTGAAATATATTATGCCGGTATGCTCACATAATGGTCTATAATCTTTTTCACATGAGTACCAATCTCAACCCACTACAAAAACAATCACATACCTACACCACACAACACAATCCTGTACCCTGCGATAATAAAGGACAATCTTGTCAATGCAGTTCCGTCCGACACATATGAACCTAAAACAGTGTAATTAATGAGATGGGTTGTAAATAATCACCCTTTTTCAAAGTAAAATACTGTACCTAGTGCCTTTGTGTGAAAGAAATGAAGCAACACACTACAAACCCACATTTCGCTTTTTAAAAATTTGCAAACATTCAATTCTTCGAACGAGTTAAGTGATGAATTCCTAATATCGTCATCCACAAAGGTGATGTCTTTATGCGAGCAAGAACGTGTAGTAATATTATATAAAATATATTTTACAATATGCTGAGCATACGTAATTAATAAATAAATACTTCTTTTTAAAAATCCACTTCTCTCATGAAAGTAAAACTCCCTCTTGTTAAAATGTAAATACGCCTATTTCATATGGATACGACATATAAGTATGCGATATTGTACTATTGTACCATTTTCGTTTATCAACTTAAGATAGTTGGAATCAGATAATATTGTATTATTACATGATATTTTTTTGTATTCTCTTGTTGTTGTTGTTTAAAGTGTGAATATTCATATCAAGAAAAGAGTTTTGAAAGAAGATGAATGAATTTTTGAGTTGTAAGTTGTAGAACAAAAGATGCAGTTGGAGTGTAGAGATTTAGTGCGCATGTGTTGTTCATTTGCCTATTTTTTATTACACATCACACTATCATACACGCTTTTATGCAGGTTAAAATGTTACATAGACATTAGTGTACTTGATATGATAATGCATGAATTTTTTATGTGCTCTTTAGCAAGTGGGAGCGGCATCAAAAGCGAACTTTTTTTGCTGGTGAATGAAAAGAAGTGGTGTTGGTGTGGTGGACCTCAACTTGTATCATTATTACAATTTGGTTAAGAAACAACAAAAAATATGTCCATTCTAGAATTAAATAAACACAACAATGTGTGGTGAATGTGTAATAATTTCAAATAGATTTTTTTTCAACTTCTTTGGCTGTTATTGCTGATCCACTATTCATTCTTCTGATTTGATCATATTTATCGTATCGTGATTATGAGTCATGTCACAGTAGATCACGGTAAAAAGGTACCAGCCACAACCACGCCACGTTTAACTATAAAATATTGGTTTCCTTTCTTTTATGTGTATTTCAGCAGAAAAAAATCAAAAGTTATTGTTATCGTAATTTCATTTCTTTACCTGCTACACATAATATAGTCATTAATATGAGATGTGCTATTCGCGTATTTAAATCGTTTGTTGTAATCTGTCGATGTTGATTTTTTACGAGCGCGGTGTTATATTGGTGGTTACGGATTTTAGTATATAATCACAGCAGGACACAAGTAGTGCTATAAAAAATATAGAGATTTTTTTTCGCAACATTGTCTATCAAGCCGTCAGTGGCTTCTGGTTTACATTCCTGGGCAGAAAATTATGTACGAAAGCAATGTCATATCGACATCGACTGCTTCCTTTTCCCTTCAATTCGATTTGCAGAGTAGTCCAATGATAATAATGTCATTATCTTTTTACTATTCAGCGATCAATAATCAATGCGAAATATGCAATAATCTGGTTAGAACTAAAATAATACCAACCAATCATCAAAAAAAGTTGAACTAATAATAATATGATTATCATTTTACAAGTAGTCACTTTAAAGAAACAATGCGCTTTGCAATGATGCTGAAAAGAAAAAAAAGCAAATCATATACCACCACTACCACTGATAATCATAATGGCAAAACAGCCAATCGTACAAATTCGATGATGATTGATGCGATACATAAAACAATGAGAAAAGGGTGTAGCTACCTATAAAAAACCAAAGTCGACAGAATGGAATCATAAAGTATGACAACAAGTGAAGCAGTCATTTTTTATGTTTAAGACTTGATTCCTTGACTCGTGTGGTTTCATTTATCATTCCCCTGCCAATACTACCATGCACTGATAAACCACCAGTAACTCTTAGTCTTTGCGGCTTGACTTAAGAAAATTTCTGATTTCCTGGATATACATGTCTTATTCTGCAAGTATATCTCCATTTCCAAAAAAAACGATGTAAGACAATACATTGTTTGTCCACATGAGTTCGCACGAACAATCACAAGCCTTGATGTTTGATTGTTGGAGTTAAAATTTCGATAACTTGTTGGCGTATGAAATTATGCGAGTGTGACGCATCCAGTTGTACTTGTAACTGGAGACGTTGGTGAAGGATACACCACGCCGTTTTTTTGCATGTCGTATCTACTCGAGCGTGTTACAATTTAAATAAAAGTAAATATCTTCAAGAGATATTTTATGATTCATATCGGTCTCCTTGCGTCTATTCTTAAAATTCGTGATCGGTCAATAACAAGAAAAAGGACTTTGAAAAGGTTAGCTGTTGAGGAGCGAAGTAGATCGTGAATCGAGTCCAACTACTATCGTGACTGTGCATTTTTACAAAGTTGTTAGTACACCAGTGGCACACGGTGAATATACTCCAGTTTTAAATTTTCAATATTTTGTGGTGTAAAGCTACATTTTTTTCCCCCTTTAAACTTATTAAGCAGGTGCAGCTTTTAAAAATAATACATAACGAAGTACAAAGAAAAAATATAGTCAATCTCAACCAACTCTCTGGATATTTGTTTGACTGTTGAAAAATATTATGTAAAAAAGCTTTTAAAAAATCTTCAAGCTTGTTTCCATTTCCGTTCCCTAGCTAGGCTATGATTTAAAAGTAATTTTTGATGTCAGAGACCGCTTCTTACGTACGCTTGTGTGCATGATAATTTGACATGTAAAAAGATTCAGTCCAAACTTACACAAAAGGTGGAGTTTTGATAAGCTGATTACTTTTTAAAAGAAGGAAATAAAAAAATCAAAACCTAAATAAAGCTTTTATTAACAAGCTTAATATTATTCCACAAAAGCTAGAACCAGTAGTAAACTCAAAAGAGAAATAAAGTAATATTCTAATCACACATCATCGTCGCCATTATTAGAAAACTGAATTTAATAATACCTACCTATATACGCATTTTGTGAGTAAAGTAAGCAAAGTAGCCTTGCATCACCTTCATTTAACGACTGTACTCTTTCGTGGTAAAAGGCCAAATGATATATTAAGACAGTGTCATTACTGGCTAGTGTGTGTATGCCATGTAGCCAAACAACTACTTATTAAAAAAAGTGAGGAATAAATTGAGCATTTGATTTTCTTACGAACGAAGAAATAGAGACTATGCTCAGTTGGGTTTTGGGTTGGGTGATGCTGCTGATGATGATTATTTTCATGAGACCAGTTTACGATTCACATATGTCGCAGTAAGAATAAACAACGGTTGTAAAAAACTCACTAATATAGGTATATATTATACCTCTGTAAACATCATATAAAAAGCAATTTATTCATTTACGCTTAGTTTGTATAAGTATTATTAACACAACCAGAAAAATTAGACGGACGGAGACGCTTCATACAGTCATCATCACCGCAGACAAACCAGACTGACAGACGGTGTCTTCTTCTAACTTCTCATCATCATCACACCAGCCAGAGTAAAAGTAGTCAAAACGTGTATTATACACCTCCACATTTACTAGTCCAACAATATTATGAAAGCGTAATTAAGCAAGAAGTTGGCCTTTCAAATAAAATACACATTTATACACCTAAGCATTTTTAATATTTAATACAAGCCAGTAGAACACAATAGAAAGGGCAGCAAGCAACTGTGCTAACCTTGTATTTTAACTAGTCTCATATTCTTATCTTTTAAATTTTATTTTCAATTTTAGCATAATTTACGAGTGCACAATTTCTCCGCAATTCTGAAGCCATAAATATTTATCACATTTTACTCCTGCCCTCTTCCTATCTTGATTTGAAATTTTATCCTAAACTTCCTTTTGCTCATTAAAAATAGTTATCAACCAAGCCAAGTAGTTTACCCGCTGCTGTTGAAGCTGGAAGGTAGTTTGGGCTTAGGCACTTATTTTTACAATATCATGTATTTTTCTCACAGGACAAGTTTACGTAAGTATTAGGCTGTATATGATACAACCACTGGATAATATTGACTGTGTGGAAAAAATAGGCCGGAAACTCGTCATTACTTTTTTGGGCGATGCGGCAATGGGACTCAAAGGCGTTAAAAACCCAACGAACGAGATTTCCTTTGCTTTAAGGTGTTGTTGGCTAGTTAATGCAAGAAATATAATAAAGCAAATGATGACTGTGACGCAACACAAGGTTATAATTGTAATGCTCTTTTTTAAGTCCGGATATTCAGAACTAAAGCTACATACTTAAGTGGATTTTACAGAGACGCTTTATAAGAAGCCAAACGGTTAACATTTTTTTTATGACTATGACACGTGAAATAATGCATTTGTTAATAATCTAGATGCTAGCTTAAACTCCAGGTAGGTAGCCGAGATACGAAAATTAGCACATTTAAACTATAAAGCTACATAAATATTTTATAAACAGAATAACACGAGAGAAAATAAGTTATTATGAACATTTGTCTTTGAATTCGGTCAGCTCGTTAGAAACATTCAGAAGATTACATGTTTGTGCATTTGTACAATGACAGGGAATAAATAGAGGCATGATTTTAGAAGATATTGAACCTACCACGTTGAGCACGACTCTGAATGAAATGTACTTTTGAGGGTTTATTTATTGTGTTCTTGCCTGGAGGACTACAAGTTGTAAAAACTTTTTTTTTCTGAGTAGGCAAAAAGTCTGAGTAGCACGTCCCCCAATCCTGTCCTACTTTGCAGGGTTTACACAATGTTCTTATGAAGAGGATGACGCTAGCATTTGGGGAAGCTTGTCTACAACTATCTTCTAGATTTGATGGCTACTGAGTTGGGATGCGATGACGCGGATTTTGTAGTAGGCTTGTGCAACAGGTGGTGATTGGCAAAAGTAAGATTAAAGTACATGTTAGCCTTTTTTCTTTGCCTTCTGCTACTATTGCATAAAAATACGTATGTACTGCAGTAAAAATTTATCATCTTAGAATCTCTGAAGAAAGTACGAAAGTGCACTTGGCGATGATAATAATTTCATGGGACTTTTTGTCTCATTCTATTCATCTGAGCACGAACCACGCTACTACAACAATAAAACTTTGATAAATACGACAGTAAAGAAAAGGACACAGCATCAGTGGCACAACATATTTGTGAAGAGTACAAGATGACTAGATGGCGATCAAGAGATAACGTTTCAAATCTAATGATGGCCATGAACTACACAAGGTAGAAAAAGAAAATTGCAACTGACAACGACATGTGTACTTAATACTACACAACTTGTAGTTTATGAAGAGAAGTTGACGTTAAATACAAAAGTACAATTTTTGACAAGGAGTTAAATGGCAAAAAATTGTCGTTATGTCGCAAGTTGTCCTCTGTGTCCTCCCTCTGGCTTTTTGGCTTCCAATGCCTTGTGTTGTATTTTTTTCCATCCAAGTTTTTCTTTAGTATACCATTTTATGGCTATTTTATGTAGTACTTAGATATATTGTGTTTATGTAGGTAGGTAAACTTTCGGCTTCTGCTTGTTGTCTCTGATACAATTTTTTAAAGCACATAAAACTTTTATTTATGTCTTTGTCGTTGTATGTAAATCAAAATTAAAATTTTTGGCAATGAAACTGATGGTGGTGGCATGACGGTGGCTGGTGGTGTGTGTGTGGTGGCGGTTAATAAACACTTTTACCCTACATTTTTAAAGAACAAAATGACTATATTACATTCATATAAGACATCACTACTCTTGTAGTGCGTGGATATCGTATATACTAATAACATTTAAAATTTGATTGGGATTACACTACTATAACGTTTAAATTACTATTCGGTAGCATTTTATTTAATAAAAAAGGAAGCCAAAGCCAACATCTGTCACATCATCTTTACGAACATAAAAAGAAATGAATTCAGAAAAAAAGGTAAAGAGCAATTAAATTACATGCCACTCACATCCTCATCCCATCTGCAGCTGCAGTTGGCGATTGTATAGTCTGTGTAGACCTAAGTCACAATCGACCTTAGTCATTTAATCTATCTGGTTTTTTTTTCATATTTGAATTATGAATTGAATGTAACACAGAAGCATACACAATAAAATTTAATACTCCGCATAAATATATTATAATAAGTGATGTGTATTGGAGGGAAGAGAAAAGGTTAAATTATATTGTTAACCCTTTCTCTTCTCATTTGAAACTTTTTTTTAATGCCAATTTGTTCGAATTGACGTGCGTGTTAGCTAAAGCGTTTCGCAAATAAAAAAACATTTTCGTTAGTAATTTTTATTTTTCACGTTATCATTTTGCAGCACCTGACGTGATGAATGTGCGTTCTACAAGCTTGTACTGATAATTATATCCCATTTTGTTTCCAATTGTTTATTAATTTCGTGAAAAATGAATTTGAGATGGGGAATGGGAATTACAACGGACAGATCGATGACTTTATTTATTTAACCTAACTAAGAATAAAAACAAACAACGCAACTTTTACACGCACAAAAGAATAAAGATCGATATTGATGATAAAATAGGGGGAAAAAACTTGTATTATTAATTGATGTAGCGTACACATATATTTTTTCTCTTGTTTAGGTTATTACGGTATATATGTTCAGGTTAATTGGATTCAATTATTTGTACAAAATAGAGAAAAAAACGCTTTCTGTATAAAAAGTGGTCATTTAACAATGTCAGTCAACAACAATAATCTCATGCAAACACAGAAGTCAGGCCAGACAGAATTTCAAAACAGATACTACTACTTGACGAATACATTTGTACATTATGACGTACCATGTTTAAAAAAGGAAGTATTCAGGCAATTTACATTTTTTTCTTGCGTTTTTTCTCTATTATGAATGACTGTCAGAGGAGTTAAAATTGAGTAAACATTTTTTAATTATATTTTTTTTCTCCTTGATTTTACTCATTTTCTATTGTCGACTACCACTGCTACTACTTCTTGTAGATTTTATACAAACTGATAACTTATTAGAGTGATGGACGATGAGTGAATAAAACCATTACGCGTAAAAGCAGTGAATGCAATAAAGGAATTATAGTGCACTGTGTCAGGAAGACGATGGGGTGGATATGACAGCCAGACTGAATGTGAATGATCAACTTGTTCCTTTTTTCTTCAATAATGACAATGTTAGTAATTATAGTTAGCATAGCACAAAACAGAGTAAAGCTACAACCGCAACAAGTTAGTGGTGTACTGTACTAGAATAATAAACTTTCTTTAATGTACCATCTTTAAACAAATGAATTGCTTAGTTCATCTCAGCTTAGTTTTAAACCAATTGAAAGAATACCTATTAATATTTTGACTTGACTTGTGACAGCATAACTATTAACAATAACTCTCCGCTTTTTGCACTGCACTGCTTATGAAAAGAATGAATTAGTGTGATAAATATGCAGGTAAATAAAAAACGTGAGGAGTATATTATATGTACGTTGTTAAGCTGCACTACCGCATAGCACCAGGTTGCATTGTTACTAATAAGTCAAGCAAGCAAAGCAACTTTTTTGTCTACTGAATTTGAATAGAATATACCATTGAATTTTATGTTTGTGTAATCGTAATAAGTAATAATAATAATACGTGCCTCAGGTCATCAAACAACATTCAACTTGTAACTAACTGTCAAGTTCAAGTGTACTTCTATCGCATCGCAAAGTTGTTACAGTTGACTGTATACTGTGTACGCATTACTGTGTGAAAAGTCAAGTGATGACGATGATTTTGACGATATTGCACTTACTCTCGGTGGTATAGTAGGTTATCTTGGTGTGCAGGTGCATATATTATATTTTATTACGATAGACTGATAATTGTTGTGGTTTTGCTATTCTATTACAGGAGCGGTTATAAAAGGTGCAATACCATGCGTGTAATATTTTTCATAATTCATTCATCACAGTCGCAGCTTTATGAACTACTAAAGCAGGACGTATTAATAATAATAATTCTCATTTCATCATTTTTTATCTTTATGTTTTATTATTAATATTCAGTCAGCAAGATCGCAAAAAGGGTTAAAATAATGATTTTCGATAATCATCATATAACCTAACGGGGTTTATGTTTTATTTCTTCTTGTCATTCATTTTTTTCATTAGGTAGGCCTTTAAGTAGGGAAGAGGAATTCAATCGGTCAGTAGACAAAAAAATGTTTTATGTAGCACTAAAATTGAAATGAACTGGTCAGCTTTACAATAAAGTATGCCTAAATAAGGCTAATGAATGAATGAAAATTGTGCTAAAAGGACAAGAAGTATTTAGGTATTTATGGTGTTTACATGTTTTGAACAAAACTGTGTGTCCATAGCTTACCTTTAATGTTTTCGAAACTTTTCGAGCAATGAATTTAGTGCTGTAACTAAATGATGTACAATCAGTCAACAAAGCTATAATTTTTTTTGGATAACGAAGTAATTTTCTAGTTTTTCTTTGCATTTTACCTTTTCGATTATTTTATAAACGCAACATTTTTATTGTCGTCTTTTATACTGATATTAATGACAATTTGATGGTCATGTTGAAAAACAGAATGGTTGGAGGTTTTAAATATTTAAAAAAAAAAACAAGATGTAAAAACCAGTTAATTTAGCTTATCTTACAAGGATATGTTGTGTGATATGCTTATTATCTGGTTGGTCCCATCAGTCTAAAAATGACAATTTTGGGCCTTGGCTTTGGCTTCCTCTTCTTTTTTATTGCTACGAAATCCCATTAAAAACAAAACATGAATGTGTTTCCCCTGCGTTTATGTCAGCGCCTGTTTACCTCTTTCGCATCAAATTTCACCAAAAAACATTAATATGAAAAGATGTACCAAAAATTTGCCAAAAAATCTGTAAACTTTGTTGTTGGATTACTTACATTTCATGTAAATTAGTGTAATGAAAAGGAGCCTTAAAGGAAGGAACAAGTGCATACGTGTATCATGTATGCATAAGGAGTATCAGTATCATTACATATTTTTCATTCACTTTTCATAAATCACTTTAAAATGTAGCTTTTGGTCATGAGTGCTGATGAAATATATGGAAAGAAAAAGGAATCATGACTATCATGGTGATGACGGTGATGACGACAATAACAAGCATACATACAAGATGAGAT
Source organism: Entomobrya cf. arborea Gr-Col-00668 (assembly GCA_034699025.1). Classification (NCBI taxonomy): domain Eukaryota; kingdom Metazoa; phylum Arthropoda; class Collembola; order Entomobryomorpha; family Entomobryidae; genus Entomobrya; species Entomobrya cf. arborea Gr-Col-00668. Next base: position 5,230 of record JAQIWN010000468.1, on the reverse strand, counting down.
GGGAGAGCAGAGCATGATGAAAATGAAATGCTTCGTGTAAAGTGTCCGTATGAATGAACAAAGTAGTATGAATGACACGAATCGAACGATAAAGTTACAAAGGTCATGGTTATAAGGCAAAAAGGAGAAGTCCCATTATCAAAAAATAATAATAAAAATAAATATACCATACCACAAAAGTTATATAGGTACATTATACCTACATACTTTGCATAAAATATAATGCCCATATTAACATGAACAGAATTGCTCGTAAAGGTGTCACACTGAAGAAAACATTTAACCGGGTCAGCAAACAACTAAAATGGAATGAGATGCGCGTAGGTAAAATAGAGGGAGAGAGTAATAAAATAGATAATCATTTCCTTGTGTAGGGATTTCGCGCATAAACAAAGCAGATTACTTTCTTTCTCTTCTTGAGTCAGAGTCTCTCTGAAATGTCTTTGTGAGTCAGACAGTATCACTGACTTGGTTTGTTTCTCTAGTTCAGCCCTGAGTTAGTTGACTTATATATGAGCACAGAAAGAGAAAGATGGTAGATGAGATGGATCTCTCATTTTAATAAATCACCCTGAGACTTCACAAGAAAAGCACATTAACATAGAAAACGTTGTGTTTGCCGTAGTAGCGTCAGCGTAGGCAAATACTATATTTTAATGTTGAGCTTTCTCAGTATCAGGGAAGGAGTTGAAAACTAATCCATCTCTATTCCCTCACGAACAGATGAGGATCAGGATCATGATCATCGTCAGAGGCATTTTTTTGTATTTGTTGTGATAATACCACACACAAACACATCATCAACCACCGCTGCCGCACCAAAAACAACACTGTTTTCCTCTTTCCTCCAAATCCAAATACGAAGACTACTCCACCACGACTGACTGCGACTGCGTGCAAACCTTTTTTATTTTCCCTGCAGGCAAAGTATCGTCATATATTTTTTAAGTTTGTTTGAACATGAGCATAGTAAATCCTATCTCATTTCGTTCCTGTTCATCTTCATCCTAATCTTCTTTCAGGCAATTGCATTGCGTGAGTTTGTTATGCCTAAAAAATAGTAATGTGCATTTGCGATGATGATCAAGCACAAGGCGCGTATGAAAATGGAAGATGACCCGGTTCGATGATACTCTTGATGAGCATGATCTGATCAAGATGGGTTTGGCTCCTTGAAGGTTTCTTTTCTATTTTCTATCGATAAACCACGTAAACATGATATGATGTGGATGTGATATAGGATACATCATTCCTCAAGAGTCAATTGCATGAACAGACCTTAACACTTTTTCCTGACCCCAGTCAAATAGTCCAAAATCATCTGTAAAAGTGGTGTGGTGGTGATGGTTTTTTTTGTAGACTAGACCAATTTAGTGTACACAAAAATGATGATAATATTTTCAAAGAAGCAACTGTGAAAAACATAAAGACATCTCTGTAATGTTGTCTGTTGTTTTGCTACTCATACAAAACTCATTTTGAACTCTGATCTATGTAAGTCTAATGGGTTCACTGTATGAAATGACTAACCAAACCATATATGCAGTTGAATAATTTTATGTTTTTTTTCTGAAACCAGCCTCTATAAACTATCAATACATAATTTAAACTGCATATGATGATAAAACGCTTGAATATGTAGTTTCATCTTAGCACGCTATTATACTTTCTTTCTCTGTGCACCTGCTTCCCCTTCTTCTTCGTACTTCTGTTTCTTTTTAGTTGACAGAAAAACCTGAAATCCCTCCGAAAAGCCAATAACCCAACCACCAAAATAATATTACTTTTTCTCACCCCTGCGCTTTACTACTTTGTATTTCAATGGCTTCATTTAGTTTATAAATCGAGGTCTCTCATTTTCATTTTTAGGCCAGTAAAGTCAACAGAATAAAAACCATTATCCGTTTTGTTTTCTATACTTTCAGTTTACTTCATACATAAATATTCAACTTCCATGGACCAATAATTTCAAACAACCCCTGCTGCCACACAGGAAACCAAACCCCAAAAGTCAAGATTGACTGAAGTAAAGTCTTACCAGCAAACTAACATTAACAATGTGTTTAAAAGTGAAGGGAGTAGCTAAAAGATATAAGTCCATCAATATCAGTAAAGTGCAGAGGGTAAAGTAAAGTAACTTGTGCAACAAAATCTAAAAAAGGTTGATTTTTCCGGCAGCAGGCTCTTCTCCTCCTGCCCTGGCTATCCCTCTCTCTCTCTCTCTGACTTTTAACTGTGTCCATTATATTGTTGTCGACATCGTCTCAACACAAACACAACAGTAGTCATTGACAGTGGCAGTTAGACTGCTAGAAACCACTGATGCATAACAACTACAAGGTAAAAAAAATACAGGGGAACCCTCATCATTTTCATCATCAACCTAAACAACAAAAACAGTCATCATCCCCATCAGCCAAGCCAGACAACTCCACAGTAGCATCCTCTTTTCTTTCGTCATCGTCGTAATCATTACATTTATTCTTTCCCTTTCTCTTCTTTGGCATGAGCTGTCCTTCATTCTATATCAAGTTTGTCAGCAAACTCATTTTTGGACTTGGGTTTTAATCACCACATCTATTTTTGTACCTTTTAACTTTTTATCAGTACATTTGTCTTATGTGATGTACAGACCAGAGAAACAACTTCATACTCAAGTTATCACCAAGTATGTTCCACTATTTGAAAGAAAGATAGATTCATGATGAAGGAAATGACTTGGTCATCTATTCAACTTGGTTAGTTACGGTAAGCTACAGAGGGAGTAAAATAATAGTATATAGTGAATCATCATGCATTAATCATCATCGTCTATCACCCTCTCCCTTTTCCTTTTAGAAGACACATTTCCATAATAATAAATAGTATATTTTTCTTTTGAAGGCTTCTGTAAATGCACCTGTGCAATATAATTCTAAAAGTAAGATCATAAAACGCTGAAATGAAATGAAAATACCAAGTTCGGCTTTAATGGACAATTGCCATTAAAGAAGTTTATGTACGCATCACTAAATGCTATTCTGTGTGGTGCGTAAAAATGCGTAGTTTTTATACCGAAAAATGATGATTTATGAAAGTACATTGTTGAGCAGGAGGTTTTGTACAATCTCATGGTAATGTTAAAAATGTTAGCTCAAGTCACTCACAAAGTCAAGTAAGAATCAAACAGTCATAAAATCTATTAAAATACATAAAATGAACTACATAAAATATGCATCTTCAACTGCATCATACAAAATGATAGTCCATACAAAAACTTTTTAATTATTGCATCATTGCATCATCCTTACATTCAAGATGATCACACCACCGCCACACTACATATCATCCTTATATTTTACTTTCTATTATAATTATCACATCTTATACAACATCATTTACATACTTACTATTATCTTTTAATATGACAAACTAGAATAGAAACCAAAAGTGTCCATGCATCCCACCATCATCATCAAGACCACATATCACATTATGCACTATCATCAACTTCAAAACAAAAAAAATAGGCTTGAACATTATTTTTAAGTATTCCTTTCTTCGTCTTAAATGAAATGAAAAATGATTTTGCATCAGTGAAGCGGGTCCTTTTTTAAAGAAAAAATATAAACTGCAAGCACAGCAGTAGAATTAAAAAGCTTTTTACACATCTAAAAATTTTTGCACTATCATCATCACAAAATTATCGCCGTGTCAGAGAAGAAAAAAAAGATGCAAAGAAATGAAACAGTGTATTATTAAATTATTTTTTACTATCACATAACATGCGATATTTAAGGTATTGCATATCATATCACATCATCATCACACATCATTTCATTTTCATCTACTCATCATCCCCCCGCTTCAAACGTATTATTTTAATTTTATACTTTTTCTGTACTTATCCTCTCTTTTTGTGATAAAAAACCATTTACGCTGACAGTGGGGTTGTGTTACCTGCCTCCTTATGACTAGCTAAACGCTTCGCTGATTAGACTATAGCCTACATGCAGTAATAATTTATACAATGCAATCGCATCACAACTCCTACCATTCTTTAAATTGCATTAAAATATCAAAATATATCATGTATCTGATGATGACTCATGACGATTGGTATGATTACAAATATATTAGGCATATTTAGCTGCAAAAAAGTTACTTTAAACTTTGTATTGCTGTTTAACAAAAGCGTTCATCATTACCATTTCCAACTTTGTCGGATGCTGAAACTTTTTTTCATTTTGTTAGTGCTTAGCATATGCAAGCAAGTAGGTAAGACTTAAGGAGTTACTTTAAAGTATGACGGAGAAATGAAGAAAAAGTCTTTTAATAAAAATTAATATCCTGCCGGTTCGCTGTTAAGAATTCATCGCCGCCGCCGCCGAAGGGATTATTGTTAGTCAGTCAGCAATATATTGGCGTTGCTGGTGCTGATGGTATGATTTTTTTGCTCCCAAAAGTCACTATGAACTGACTAGGTATTCAGTATGCTATGATGTAATGAAAAGAAATAAGAAGTTGCAACAATGCAATGTCTGCTCAAATGCTTACACGCTCATTCTCACATCACACACATAGAGAACCTAACAATATGTTAATGATTATTAAGCCGGTGATGATGATGAGTTAGTATCATCGTATCGTCTTCTTTTCTTTTGCCAAAGCTCCTCACAGTCATAGTCACTGTGTATCTATTATGCAAGCACAGCAGCCGCTAACATCAGAAACGTTTTAACAGTCTGTCTTTTTTGCCTGCAACGATTAAATCCGACTTTGAACTCTTTGAATTTAAAAAAATCATCTTGTCCGTGTACCTCTTTTTTTCCGTGCAATCATTAATATTATTACTCATTCTTCTGTTCAAGGTGCTTCTCTTAGCTCGCCCATGGCCCATAGCCATCATCATCATCGTGTTTGGTCTCTCTGATAGATATTTTGCTTATCATTTTGACCACACTAAGTATTCTATATAGGGTTCCCCCTTTTCCCTTAATGATTCTTTCCTTGTGTAATTATCTGAAAGAATGGAGATAAATAGGATTAAAGATGAATTCTTTCTTCTTCTTCCATTATCTCGCAGGTATTAAGGTGCATGTGACCAGAATTCCCAATTTTAGTTTGCAAGGCTTGTGTACAGATTTTAAGCGTACTAAGAAGGATTGGGTGTCTTTTCTCGATAGTGTAAGAATCCGACAAGTCGAGAGACATCGTTGTCGTCAAACAGCACATAAGATTATAGCATGCT